>PVJN01058616.1:0-12102 GCA_004026805.1 Lasiurus borealis | reverse complement strand
ACACAGTTGCAGGTGATTTCTTTACGTCCCTTCAAATCAATCCCATCCACACCCCATACAAATCTCCTCCTCCCACCTGTCTGAGCAGCTCCAGCTTCTTCAGCTCCTCGTTGTAGGTCTCCGGGTTCTCGCCATAATTCTTCAGGACAAACTGGAGGGAGAAGAGGGGGGCCGTAAACCAGGGATGGAGACTCGCGGCGCCCGCTCCGTCCCGCCCTCTCCCCACCCCCGCCCCGGCCTCCCAATCTCCCAGTCACAGTCAGGGCTCGGGAGCCATCCACAACACCACCACCAGCCCAACTCCGGGGCCAGGAACGCCATTAGGGGACGGCACCAGGAGCCCGGCCACAGAGCCGCCGCCTCTGGCAAGGCGGGCGCCGCGTGCTCACCACGCCAGCCTCTACGGTGCCCAGGCCTCTGCCGCTCCGGAGGCCGGGAGCTCGGGGGCTGAAATGGGTCCTAAGGAGCATCCCCAAACAGGCCACACGGTCACACCTCCTTGAGGAGTGGACCCTGCTGTGCTCTGGGTCCCAGCCACAGCCCTGACCCAACAGTAACTGTAGGCCAAAGGTGCCAAGCAAGGGTGGGAGGGCAGAGCCTCTCCAGCAGCTCCTGGCTGGGGAGGCACCTCAGAGAAGGGGTCTGCGTGGTCCCGTCGGCAACAGGAATGACCAGACAGAGAGCAAAGGGAAGGTCATATCACACCAGAGAGGGAGCTGGCGTGCCTGCCCAACCACCTCCTCAACTGCCCATCACGGACAGTGGCCACACCCACCGCCTGGAGGCATGGCCGGAACCAGTGGGGGGTGGGGACTGTCTGGCCCGAGGGCCACGGAGGGCCTGCAAAATCATTCCGTCTGTCCCGTCAGGGCATTGGGGGTGAGTTAATTAAATGTTTGACCGAATACAGAGGCGAGGCTTTTTTAAAGCTCCAAGTGGATATTCCTGCAGCTCAGAGCAAGGGGAGGAAATAACAGGGTGCCAGTGCCCGGGCAGAGTGGGGGCTCCAGGGCTGGGGAGGGGCGTCCAGGCCAGGGAGAGCTGCGGGCTGCAGGGGCGTCCCCTCGTCAGGAAGGTCCCAGGGTGCCCGGAGGAGGTGGCCAGGCTCAAGCGCAGCCAATCCACAGACGGCTCTGGGGTTGGAGCAAACACGGGCCAGACCTTGTCAAACAAACGGCGGTGCCTTTCCCACGTCCAAAGAAAAGGAAACCAAGAAAAGGAGCGGCTCCGGCCGCTGTGGCTCAGTGGACAGAGCGCCGGCCTGCGGACCGAAGAGTCCTGGGGTCGATTCTGGTCAGGGGCACAGGCCCGGGCTGCGGGCTCCATCCCCAGCGGGGACGTGCAGGAGGCAGCTGATCCAGGGTTCTCTCTCATCACTGATGTTTCTGTCTCTCCCCCCCCCCTCTTCCTCTCTGAAATCAATAAAAAAAAACATTTAAAAAACAGAAGAGCAGATGCGCAGGCACCTGCCTCCTGAGCGGCGGACACGACCGCAGCCTTAACGGCTCCCGAGCCCCTCCTCTCGGAGGCCAGGCCTCCCCGGGAAGCACTGCTCACAGGACCCCGTGCTGCCGTCTGCGAGCCCCCAGGGCCCAGCTTCCCACAAGGCCCTCTCCTCGCGCTCCCGAGCCAACATGCTCTCTGCTGGGTTCAAGCCAATGAGAGCCGGCATCTCTGAGTCCCTCCCAAAGGCTGCGAAGGCATGGAGATGCCGCCGGTCACTCGCAGTTTGGGGGAGGGGGGTGGTGCCCCAGAGCAGCACAGACGGCTGTCACCAGAAGAGGATGCAGAGCTAGGGGCTCGGAGAAGGGAAAGAACCGCACGCGTGCGGAAGAGCAGGCGGAGAAGAGGCCCAAGTCTGGGGAAGACGTGGAATGTTAGATGTGTTTTCTGGTTTTCGAAGCGAGTTAAAAGGTCCAACGAGGACCAGGTTAAATGGTGGGCGGACAGAATACGTACAGGTGGTCAGTGTCTGAACGAACGCAGGGTCGTGGAGAGAGGGAACTACGTCCCAGCCCACTTTCTTTCTTTTTAAAAATGTTTTTGTTTTTTTTTTTTGATTTCAGGGAGAAAGGGGGGGAGAGAGAAACATCAATGAGAGAGAATCGGGGAAGGCTACCCCCTGCACGAGCCCCCACTGGGGATGGAGCCCGCCACCTGGGCCTGTGCCCTCTGCCGGGAATCGAACCCCAACCTCTTGGTTCCCAGGTCTGACTGGGAATCGAACCCTGACCTCCTGGTTCCCGGGTCTGAGCGGGAATCGAACCCTGACCTCCTGGTTCCCGGGTCTGAGCGGGAATCGAACCCTGACCTCCTGGTTCCCGGGTCTGAGCGGGAATCGAACCCTGACCTCCTGGTTCCCGGGTCTGACCGGGAATCGAACCCTGACCTCCTGGTTCCCGGGTCTGAGCGGGAATCGAACCCTGACCTCCTGGTTCCCGGGTCTGACCGGGAATCGAACCCTGACCTCCTGGTTCCCAGGCAGATCTGACCGGGAATCGAACCCCGACCTCCTGGTTCCCAGGTGGACGCTCGGCCCGGAGCCACGGCCCGCTCCCAAGCCCCTGCACCACCTGGGCCCCCGGACCTCCTGCTGGTCCCGGACCACCTTGTGCGGGTCCCCGGCCTCTCTGTGCGGGTCCTGGGCCTTCTCTGCTCCCCGGGCCGCGGGCGGGTCCCTGTTGTGGTTTAACTTTGTAAACAGCTGATGCCCAGGATGCCCGGCGGATGCCGGTCCTCCTCCTCCCGCGGACCCCCGGGCGGCGCTCCCCAAGGCCCAGGTCGCCCGGCTGCGACACCCCGTCCGCCGCCCCCAGCGCCAGCCCCGCCGCCGCGGCCTTGCTGCCGTCCCCGGGGGACGCGGATCCGAGCGGCCCGGCCCGAAGGCTGCGGGAGGGGGCTCCTCCGAGGAGACCGGGCCCCGAACCCCGGCCCGAGCCCCACGCAGCGGCCGCGGCCCCGCTGACCACACGGCTCCGCGCACCTCCCGTCCGTCCGTCCGTCCGCCGCCGCCGCCGCCGCCGGGGCCCGCGCGCCCCCTCCCCCTGCCCCCCGCGGGGCGGTCCTGGCGCGAGGAGGGCGGAGCCGGCCCGGGCCCCGAGCGTCACCCCCCGAGCAAGCGGGCGCCCCCGCCCCCCGTCGGGCGGCCCGGGACCCCCCCCCCCAAGTTTTCACTGCGGCTCCGTCGACCCACCAGGCCGCGGGCCGCCCGGGGCGCGCGGAGGGAGGCGGCGGGGCCGCGCCCCGGGCGGAGGGGGCCGGCGAGGCCTCTCCCCGCGGCGGGGCCTGCGGAGGCGACGGGCGCGCAGGGGCGTCACGCGCGGGCCGGCGGCGGCAGCGGCGGCGAGAGACGCGGAAGGAGCGGGGCGCGGGGCGGGCCGCGCTCACCTTCTTCACCGCCGCCTGGAAGAGGAAGTCGCCCGCCTCCTTCAGGTCCAGCCAGATCATGGGCATGCGGGGCACGGCCTCCATGGCGGACCGGACCCCGCCTCAGGCGCCGCCGCCGCCGCTCCGGCCGCTCCCCTCGGCCGCTCCGGCTGCGGGCCCAGCCGCGCGCACTGCCCCGCCCCTCCACGCCGGAAGGCGGTCGTCACGCGGCAGGAGGAAAAGGAAGTGGGGGAGAACCACGCACGGCCTTCTGGGAGTTGTAGTCCTCTCCCGGGCTCGCGTCGCCTGGCGCACATGCGCAGTTCGGCCTCCTCCGAAAAGAGGGACAGGAGCCTGGCGAGCAGCGTTTCTCAACCTGCGGGTCGCGACCCCTTTGGGCTCCATCTACGCCTAGCGACCAGTGGTTCTCAACCTGTGGGGTCGCGACCCCTTTGCTGGGATTCATCGACCCCATCACAGGGGTCACCTAAGACCATCATGAAACACGGATATTTACATGACGATGCACAATAGTAGCAACATGACTGTTAGGAAGTAGCAACGAAAATAATTTTATGGTTGGGGAATCACCACCACATGGGGAGCTGTCTTAAAGGGTCCCGGCCTTAGGAAGGTTGAGAACCACTGCCGGCGACTCTCCAGCCCGAGGCCGAAAGGGTTTCTGGGAATTGTAGTCTTTCTCCCTGAAGCTGGAGGAGTAATGAGCGCAAGCTGGTGGTTTCTTGGGCCGTACAGACCCGCATGCAGAACCTCTTAGGCCTAGCAGCCAGGACCAGAGCCGGCGAGGAGGGGGTGGGAGACTGTAAGCGTAGCATGGCTGAGCAAGGAAGAGGCGAGATGGGGGACGTGGGACCCGGAGTGCAGTTGGGCCACAGGACACAGAGCCCAGGCCCCCGCATGAGGTCAGCAGGAGCTCAGGAGGGAGCAGTTGCTGGCCAGCGAGGCCTGGAACAGTCAGGAAGGAAGGGGCAGGGGAGGAGTGGGAAGCTCCTCCTTGATCCTTGCAAGACAGGGAGCACCTACAGCGGCAGGTCTTCCAGGTGCGGTGGGCGGAGCCTGCAAGCGCAAATGGGATGAGGGTAGGGGGTGTGTCTGTGTCCCGGATGGAAGGAGCCTGGGTGGGTCCTACCTCCTGAGCTTGTTGGAGCAATTGCCCTTGCCCACCCCCATCCCCTTTTTTTAAAAAATAAGATTACCTATCTTTTAAAAAATATATATTTTTTTTTATTGATTTTTTTACAGAGAAGAAGGGAGATAGAGAGTTAGAAACATCCATCAGCTGCCTCCTGCACACCCCCCACTGGGGATGCACCCACAACCAAGGTACATGCCCTGGACCGGAATCAAACCTGGGACCTTTCAGTCCGCAGGCCGACGCTTTATCCACTGAGCCACACCGTTTTGGGCACGTCCTTGCCCTTTTATCGAATGGGACCACCTCAGCTCACCCGGTACTCCCGGGCTTGGCCTGCAGACAGACAGACATACATACACCTGTGAGGACCCGGGTCTGTTAAGTGCTGGGGCTGCCATAGCAACGTGTGTCATCTGCTGATTGGTTGGCTTCGGCAGCAGAAGATAACTTTTGTCGCCCTCTGGAGGCCACACCAGCCTGAGGTCAGGGTGTTACCAGGCGGGGTTCTTGAGGCCCGGCTGGCTCCGGGGTTGGTGGGTGAATGAATATCTGCCTGTGTCCACACCTGGCCTCCCTGCTCCGCCTGTCTGCAGCCTCATCTCTTCGTGTGAGGACGCCAGGCCGATGACGGTCCACCCCCAGGGCCTAGTTCACTTAGTCACCTCTGGAAGAGTCTATCTAGCCGAAGCAGGAGTGGCTCAGTGGATAGAGCGTCGGCCTGCAGACTGGGGGGTCCCAGGTTCGATTCCGGTCAGGGGCAGGTATCCTGGTTGCGGGCACATCCCCAGTGGGGGGCGTGCAGGAGGCGGCTGATCGATGTCTCTCTCTCATTGGTGTTTCTAACTCTCTATCCCTCTCCCTCCTCTCTGTAAAAAATCAATAAAATATATTTAAAAAAAATAAAAAGAGTATCTACAGCCGAAACCTGTGTGGCTCATTGGATAGAGCGTCAGCCTGTGGACTGAAAGGTCCCAGGTTCAATTCCGGTCAAGGGCATGTACTTTGTTTATGGGCACATCGATGTTTCTATCTCTCTCCCTTCTTCCATGTAAAAAAACAATAATATATATATATATATTTTTAATATATTTCTTATCGCTTCTCAACCTTTTGGCTAAGATCAAGTGTAGTAAATATATGTCTTTATTGATTTCAGAGAGGAAGGGAGGAGAGAGAGAGAGAGAGAAACATCAATGATGAGAGAGAGACATGGATCAGCTGCCTCCTGCACGCCCCCTACTGGGGATGGAGCCCGCAACCCCGGCAACGTGTCCTTGGCTGGAATCGAACCTGGGACCCTTCAGTCCGCAGGCCAACGCTCTATCTACTGAGCCAAGCCGGCTAGGGCAAAAAATATATATTTTTTAAATAAATAAAAATAAAGTATCTGCTAGTAGAATCACATTCCGAGGTACTGGGACTTGGGACTTGTACACAGGAATGTGGGAGAGGAGGGAGAAGTGGAGGGCACAATTCAGCCCCTATAACAGAGGGTTCCAGCCACATGAAGAGTGTGAGAGGCATCAAAGACCCAGAGGCCCTGCGGGGAGGGGCCAGGGTGCTGAGGTGAGTGGAGTCAGGGGAAGGTGTTGGCTGGGAATTTGGGGGAACAGACTGGGAAGTGACGGGGAGGCCTGTGCCCGTCACAAGGGGGCAGCAAACACCCATTCAGCCAAATCAGTTCCCTCTTCGTCCGCCCTCCTCTTCCTCCTCCTCCCCGCTAAACTTGGGGGAGCGGGAAGGGCCTCCAGGTGCCAGGTGTCCGGGGGGCCGTGTCGTGGGGTAACTGCCGGTCTGGGAGCACCGGGTGTGTGTCGCCAGGGGAAATGGTGCCACGGCCCCTTTCTCCACCCACTTGGGCAAGGGCTGAGGCCAGGGTCTCTGCCCGCCCTGACGACATGGCCGTTAGAGGTAAGCTGAGGCCCAGCCCCGGCAGAGCCTTACCCAAGGGCCGCCCGCTTCCTGCTCCACAGCCCGCCAGCCGGCCCTTGTGAAAGCTTTTCCCTCCACCAGGCTCTCGGGCGGGAGGCGCGGGAGCGGTGGGGACCTGGGAAGGGCCGCGGGTGCAGTGTGGGTGCTGCTGGCTGAATAAGCCTGGAGGGGCGGCCTGGCCTGCTGCCAGAGGGGCTCCATGCCCACTTCCTGTTCCCTGCATCCTCCCGTGCCCTCCAGAGCCTCACCTGCCCTCTCCCTGGCCCCAATCTCAGCCCCAAGGGGGTCACATGCAGGGGGGAGGGGGGGCTTGGAGACACCTTCTCCTGCACCCGGGAATCCTGCCCTCACCCTCCCAGGCTCCAGGCTCCAGACTCGCTCCCAGCAGACGGGCGCCAGCCAGCCCCACAGCCCCGTGGCGGGCAGAGCGGCAGGGGGCACCTCCTCTTACCAGCTCTGTGCCTGAGCTCAGTCCTTTTTTAAAACACACTTTTTTTTTTTTGCTGAAACCGGTGTGGCTCAGTGGATAGAGCGTAGGCCTGCGGACTGAAAGGTCCGGTCGATTCCAGTCAAGGGTATGGACTTTGGTGGCGGGCACATCCCCAGTAGGGGGTGTGCAGGAGGCAGATCAATAAAGTATATAAAAATATCTATTTTTATTGATTTCAGAGAGGAAGGAAGAGGGGGAGAGAAAGAAACATCGATGATGAGAAAGAACGATTGGCTGCCTCCTGCCCGCCCTCTACTGGGGACCAAGCCCACAACTCTGGTAAGTAAGCGCCCTGACCAGGAATCAAACCAGGGACCCTTCAGAGATCTAGGAAGAGCTGGGTCTTGGTTCTGAGGGGCTCCACAGGTCACCCCTCATGCCCCTTGGAGGAATCGCTACCTATAATCGGATTAAAAGTCCATTAATTTGAATGCAGTTGGGTTAAAGCACCAAAAAAAAAAAAAAAAACCAGCAAAAAATACCTGGGACCCTTCAGCCAATACTCTATCCACTGAGCCAAACTGGCGAGGGGGACAGGGAGCCAGGGATGACCAGAACTTGGGGCTTTTTCAAAGTCAGGCACCAGTTTGTTTGTTTGTTTTTTAATTTTTTATTTGTAATAATTTTTTACAGAGAGGAAGGGAGAGGGATAGAAAGTCAGAAATATCGACGAGAGACATGGATCAGCTGCCTCCTGCACACCCCACACTGGGGATGTGCCCACAACCAAGATACAAGCCCTTGACCGGAATGGAACCCGGGACCCTTCAGTCTGCAGGCCGACGCTCTATCCACTGAGCCACACCGGTCTCCGCAGGTACCAGGCTGTTAAAGGGTGACCCCACCTTGTAAAATGTGGGTAACATGGTGGAGGCCCAGCCGCAGAGGAGACCGTCTCTCTGTGTGTGCTCGGGCCCAGGAGCTGCTGCGGACAGAATTCCTGTTCTGGAAGGTTGATAGGGATCCAACCAGAACAGCCAGGTGGAGACACACCGAGTCCCGCCGGCCGGCTAGTCAGAGCCGGGGCAGCCTCCTGGGGCGGAGGAGGGGGGACACAGAGGCCCTGAGGGAAGGGGCTCACCCCAAAGCAGCTCCTGGCTCAGGGTCCCCCTGTCCCCCCGCCACTCAGAGGCCCCGACCCGTTGCCCAAGCCCGCCTGCTTCTTAGCCAACGGCGGCGTTTCCGAACATTGGTCAACGGCCGGTGTGTCTGCCCAAGGAAGGACGGGGCCCCCTCTGTCCCCAGAAGCTCTTGGGCAAGGCCGCCCCCCGCCCCGGGAGCGCCTAAAAGGGGCAGCGCGTGGCTGCGGGTCCGAGACGGGACCATGGCCGGGGCCGGGAGGGCACTGGTGCTGGCGGCGGGCCTGGCGCTGAGCCTGGCGGCCATGGTCTGTGTGGCCCAGCAGCGCCCCCCGGGGGGGTCCCAGGAGAGGGCGGTGGCCCAGGCCCTGCAGCTCTTCAACGCGGGGAGACGGGGCCAGCCCCTCTTCCGCCTGCGGGAGGTCCTCCCGCCGCCGCCCGGATCGGTGAGTGCTGCCCGCACACCTGCCTCCTGGCAGCCGGCGAGGGGGCGGGCAGAGAGGCGGGCAGAGAGAGAGGCAGCCCGGCCTGGCCCGGCCCGCGTGGGGGTGAACAGCAGCTGTGGCTAACGGGAGGCCGTTTCTCCCCGTCCGGGGAAGTAAGAACGGTCGTCCTCTCTGGCCGGACAGCGGGCTGGCCGGGAGGTCTGGGGCCTCCCCCCACAGGGCACGGGCCGGGTCTGGCCGCTCCTGGGCTCCGGCCCTGGCGGGAGGAAGGGAGGACAGGAAAGGGCCTGGTCTCCCCAGGGCCTCACGGGGGGCACTTCCAGCGTCCCCTTCCTGCCCCCTGGCCTCTCTCGGGCAGGGCTGGCCTTCTTTCTTTAAACCTTTTTTATGGTTTAAATTGGTACCTATAGTATTACCTACGTCTCCCTTTCCCCCCACTGACACTCCATGCCACCCCCAGGCTGGTATTCTTTGTTTTTTTTTTTAATATATTTTATTGATTTTTTTTACAGAAAGGAAGGGAAAGAAAGTCAGTAACATGATCAGCTGCCTCCTACACACCCCCCACTGGGGATGTGCCCGCCACCAGGATACCTGCCCTTGATGGGAATTGAACCTGGGACCCTTCAGTCCGCAGGCCGACGCTCTATCCCCTGAGCCACACCGTTTTCGGCAGGCTGGTGTTCTTTTTGTTTGTTCCTCCGCACCTGAGGATATTTTCCCCACTGCTTCTTCCAGGAGAGAGGGAGGGAGGGAGGGAACTGTTGATGGGAGAGAGCCACATCCACTGGGTGGGTCCTGCACCCTCTAACCACTGAGCTCGCCGCCAAGGCAAGGCGGGAGTATTCTTGTTCCTGTTCACAGAAGACGGGAAGTGGCCAAAACCCGTGTGGCTCAGTGGATAGAGTGTCAGCCTGTGTACTGAAGGGTCCTGGGTTCGATTCCTGTCGGGGGCATGGACCTGGGTGGCGGGCACAACTCCAGTGGGGGGTGTGCAGGAGGCGGCTAATCCATGTCTCTCTCTCGTCGATGTTTCTAGCTCTTTATTCCACTCCCTTCTTCTCTGTAAAAAGACAATCAAATATATTAAAAAAAAAAAAAAGCCAAAACCGGTTTGGCTCAGTGGATAGAGCGTGGGCCTGCGGACTGAAGGGTCCCGGGTTCGATTCCGGTTGGGGGCATGTACCTTGGTTGTGGGCACATCCCCAGTGGGGGGCGTGCAGGAGGCAGCTGATGGATGTTTCTCTCTCATCGATGTTTCTAGCTCTCTCCCTTCCTCTCTGTAAAACACCAATAAAATAAAAAAATAAAAAAGACCGGAAGTGGCCCCTCTGGGTCCAAGCTCTGACGAGGCTCCAGCGGCCGGTCTCCGAGAGCCCCCGCACCCCCTCAGCTGCCTGAAGGAGGCGCTGGCTGCAGTGCCAAGTCGGGCCCTGGGCCCCGGGCTCAGCCCTTCCACCGGTGGTGGCGGTGGTAACCTCTCGGGGCCGCGGGGCCGTGCGGCTGGTGAGGGGCTGACCGGGAGCCGCTCTCGCCTCCGCAGAACTCCACCTTCAAGACGCTCGTCAGGTTCCGGGTCCAGGAGACCGTGTGCCTCTCGGAGCGGCGGCAGCAGCGGCGGGACCCCCAGCAGTGCGCCTTCAGGGACGGCGGGGTGAGTCTCCCCCTCCCCTGCCTCTCCTCTCCTCTCCGCCCTCCTCCCCCGGCCACGTGAGGTTTCACTGTAGGAGTCTTTCTGGAAATGTTTTTCCTATGGCTTCTGTGTTTTTTATTTTTCTAAAAACGACTCCGTCCTCATTAAAAGCAACACGTGCTAAAAATGATTAAACAGCCCTGGCCGGTTTGGCTCGGAGGATAGAGCGTCGGCCTGCGGGCTGAAGGGGCCCGGGTTCGATTCCCGGTCCAGGGCACAGGCCTGGGTTGTGGGCTTGGTCCCCAGGAGGCGGCGTGCAGGAGGCAGCCAATCAATAATTCTCTCATCAGTGACCTTTCTGTCCCTCTCCCTCTCCTCTCCTCTCTGCAATCAATAAAGATCTATCCTATCCTAATAAAGAGGGAAGATGCTAATTGGCCATCACTCCATCACAAAGATGGCTGCATGCACAGCTGAGGCCAAGTTCCCATCAGGAGCCTTAACGAGCAATCAGCAGGGACCTGAGGCTACGCCCTCCCCCACCTCAGCTTGATAGCTGATCTCAGGCTGTGTTCCCCTTCCCCCATGGAGCTTGACAGGGGACCTCAAGGTGCGCTTCCTGTCCTGGTGCTGAGCTAGGGGACCTCAGGCTGCTCCCCCCATCCCGGCACCAGGCCAGGGGACCTCAGGCCACGCCCCCCCACCTGGTGGGGCTGGACAGGGGACCTCAGGCTGCTCCCCCCACCTGGTGGGGCTGGACAGGGACCTCAGGCCAGGGCCCCCATCCAGCTAACAAATGACTGCACAGAAAGAGGATCAAGTGGGACCATAATGTACCCCAGGTATAAAATTAGAAAAAAAATAAACATTTTTAAAAAATAGCAAATGAACAAACTGCGGAGAAGCAAAATAAGATGAGGTCAGACCTCCCACAAACCCTGCCTCCAGGGTGCGAGGACCGCCATGGGGGGGGGGTCCCCTTCACGTTCGCACCCGCGTACAGTGCAGAGGCCGTTGGAGGGCGGATTCCCTGGTAAACGGGCGGGTGTGGGCCTGGCCGGGGCCCTGGGGGCTCGCCCTCAGCTGGCGGCTCTGGTGGGGAGGATGAGGCGGGGGGGGGGGGCGGGCTGTGTGTGGGGTGGGTGCCCTGGCCCGGCCCCGCCTCCAGCCCCCGCCCTCCCCCGTGCTCGCTGCCCCGCAGGAAGAGCGGAACTGCACGGCCGCCTCCTTCATGCGGGGCCCCCTGCGCATCCTGATGGTGGACTGCGAGCCGGACCCGGAGCGCCAGCCCGAGGTGAGCCGGGCGGGGGCCTGGGCACGCGGGGCCTCAGCCTCTGCGTCTGGGGAAGGGGCTCCGTCCCGATGGAGCCGTCCTCAGTGCAGGTCCTCGAGGCGTTTGGAGGATGGAGGGGAGGGGAGAGACCGGGGGTGGTTGGGCCGGGGGTGCAGGGAGCTGCACCTGCCTCCTGGGGCGGGACACTGGCTCTGCTCTGGCCGCAGGAGGCTCCTCGGAAACCGTCCCACATCTGGGGGGCGGGGGGTTAGGGGGCAGAGGAACAGAACCACAGAGGCCCAGCCTCCCGGCCTGTGAGGGGAATAGCAGGTCCCCAAGCCCAGGCTGGCCCGGCCCCTCCCGTCCCAGCTCCAGCCCCATCACCCGCGCGGCTGCTGGAGGGAAGGAGCCCAGGCAGGAGGGGAAGCGGGGGACGGTCCCGTGGTGGTGGTGGTGGTGGTGGTGGTGGTGGGGGCGGGTGGGAGTGACCGCGGTGCCCCTCCTGCAGGGCTCGAGGGAGAAGCGCTCGGCTCCGTCCTCGGAAGAAGACGACGACTCCTCCTCCTCCTCCTCGATCGACAGCTCCAAGCTGCCCCCCGCCGTCAGGGACTTGTACGAGAAAGCCAAGTTCGACATCATCGCCAACATCCTGCGCAACTTCTAGGGCTGGGGGTGGGGGAGGAGGACGGGGAGGCCCGCTTCCCCCGCCGGGACCCCCCCCCCCCCC
>PVJN01058615.1:0-12102 GCA_004026805.1 Lasiurus borealis | reverse complement strand
GGAGGCTGGCGGTGGGGAGGGCCGGGGGGTGGAGGAAGACAGACACAGGGCGGTTTCAGGAGATCAGAGCGGCTGCAGGCAGAGGCCTGGGGCTTGGCGGGGGGCGGGCGGGGGAGTTGTGAGGGAGGCAGGGCCCAGGTTTTGGGGGTCCTGGGGGGAGAACGTCAGGGGTGGGGGTTAGTGAACTGGCTCCTGCCCCTGCACTTTGCCCCTTCACTTCTCTGAGACCCACGCCCCAGGGGCCCCACCCTTCGCCCGGTGCTCTGTGGCTCGTGGCGTCTCAGGTTGGGGAGATTTGGGAAGGAATTGCCGCCCCCCCCACCTCCTCCAGGGTGGCCCCGACGTGTGGTTTTTCCGAAGGAATCGGACCAACCCGAGGCTTGTCAAGCCTCCTTCCCGTCACCTCCTGCTTAATCCCCGCTGCCTGTGGTCGGAGGAGGCTGAGCTCACGTCTCGGTCCGGAGGCGGAGGGCCTGGGTGCAGATCCTCGCGTCCGATCCTCGCCAGCCTCAGTTTCCCCACCTGCAAACACAGGGGCGGGTCTCTACTACCTCCAGTGTGCGTCCAGGCGCGAGCGAATGAAAAGGGGTTTTCCACACCGGGCCCTGTCTCTTCCTGAAGGGGCAGTGCTCCGTAAATGTTTGCTGTTATTATCATATTCATACATGTCTCCCCAAACACAGTGACCTCATGAGGATTTCCTTTTAAGTATTTGAGTGTAGACCCGGGTTGGCAAAGGGTGGCCCCTCGGCACACAGTTTACGGGCTGAGCATCAGTTTCACACTAAACATTGATTTTTTTTTTAAATATGTTTTGATTTTTTTTAGAGAGAGAGAAAGATCGATGAGAGAGGAACATCATCGATCAGCTGCCTTCTGCACGCCCCATCCTGGGGATGGAGCCTCCCACCCTTGCATGTGCCCTGACCGGGAATCGAACCGGTGACCTCTCGGTTCCTGGATTGATGCTCAACCGCTGAGCCACACAGGCCGGGCCTGAACACTGGTGTTAAAGGTATCGTTTTGTGACACGTGAAAAGCAACGTGTCATTGACACTGCAGAGGTGTCCACCAATAAGGGTTCATCGGAGCCTGGCCAAACCCCTTTGTTCACAGACCACCCGTGGCTGCTGCCCACCCACCATGGCCCTGGTGTGGTGGGCTAGTTGCCATGGGGACCCTGTGGCCCCCCAGAGTTGGAAACAGTCCCCACCTGGCCCTTTGCGGAAAGGG
This sequence comes from Lasiurus borealis, assembly GCA_004026805.1. Classification (NCBI taxonomy): domain Eukaryota; kingdom Metazoa; phylum Chordata; class Mammalia; order Chiroptera; family Vespertilionidae; genus Lasiurus; species Lasiurus borealis. Next base: position 10,869 of record PVJN01058615.1, on the reverse strand, counting down.
TGCCATCCGGCTTCTCCGTGACGGAGTACCAGCCAGGGAGGGTGCGTGTCGGCACCTGGACAAGAACCACAGGGCCCGGTGCTGCCCCCCAACTGTCAGGAGAGATGAGAGAGCTTTTCTACTTGAAAATCAGGGTAGCTCAGTAAATCCGGTTTGGCTCAGTGGATAGAGCGTCAGCTTGTGGACTGAAAGGTCCCAGGTTCGATTCTGGTCGGGGGCATGTACCTTGCTTGTGGGCACATCTCCAGTGTGGGGCGTGTAGGAGGCAGCTGATTGATGTTTCTGACTTTCTATCCCTCTCCCTTCCTCTCTGTAGAAAATCAATAAAATATATTTATATTAAAAAAAAAACCCGAAACCAGTTTAGCTCAGTGGATAGAGCGTCAGCCTGCAGAATGAAAGGTCCCAGGTTCGATTCCGGTCAAGGGCATGTACCTTGGTTGGGGGCACATCCCCAGTGGGAGGTGTGCAGGAGGCAGCTGATCGATGTTTCTCTGTCCCTCTCCCTTCCTCTCTGTAAAAAATCAATAAAATATATTAAAAAAAAAAAAAGAAAAGAAAATCAGGGCAGGGGAGGCTGGGTCTCAGTTCTGGAAACCCCACAGGGATGTCCATGCCATTTCCCTCCTCAGCCCCCCCACCCCCCTCTGAAACAAACTGAGTTTCAGGACAGCCAGCTGCAGGCGTGTGCAGGGGCCACCTGTTCCTTTAAGGAACAAACCCCCCTGGTTGTCAAAAGGGCCAGTCCCAGTGGGTGAGGGTCGGAGGGGCAGGGGGCCCACAGCACCCCCTTACCCCCCTCCTCTTTCTAAGCGGAGTCCCTGTAAAAGCAGCATTGCTCGGGGAGCCTGTTTGACTGCATCTGTGGTGAGCATCTCTCTGCCTGGCTCTGCCTCCTCCCCCCTGGTTCTGGAACGGATGAGGCAGCCAGGACCCTGGAATGTGCAAACTTCCCAAGCGCCCATGGGGCAGCGCCTGGGGCTGAGGTTGAGCAGGGGGAGCTGATGGGTGACCCTGGAGCTCAGCTTTGACCTTGTCAAAGGAGGGAAGTTTTTCCTGCTTTTTCCCTTCCACCCACTGTGCTCCCCTCCATCTCTGTGCCCACTCACTCCCTGCGTGTGTGGGGTGGAAGGGTGGGGGGCAGAGGACAAAGGAGAGATGGCCAGGCAGGGTGAAGCTGCCCTCGGCCAACGCCCGCCTCGCACGGCGGCAGCAGCCAGCAGGCCTGGATGAGCCGTGGGGACGGGCCCAGGGAGGAGACTGAGTCACGGGCAGAAACCGCTCATCCACGGGTGACCGGGCTGAGTGCGCCAATGAGTCACCCCTCAGTGGCTCCCTGCTCCTCAGGCCGCTCGCCTTCCCAGGGGAGCCAGAGACTGGGAGCCGGGACGCTGTCTCACGGGTAACACCCAGCCCCGTGAGAAACGTCCCCGGCAGAGGAGACGGGCTCCGGACCTCCCCGCGTGTGTCTGTGTGCATGTGTGTGCGTGTGTGAGCACGCATGTGTATGCGTATGTGTGTGCACGTGTTTTAAAGGAGGTAACTCCTCCATGCAGGGACCTCGTCTTAGCTGCCTGTCTGGGTCCCGCCGGCTACCTGGGCGGGGCGGGGTGCAGGTCGCTGCCCGGGACCGTAGGACCCGAGGCTTTCCTCCCAGGAGAGCCGTGTGCGGGTGTGTTTCCGGGGTCTCCTGACTTGCGATGGGTCCAGAGCACTGGGTTCGGGGAGCTAGGGGAAGGCTCTCTCTGCAGAGATTTTCCCATGAGGAGCGCTGAGGGGGTGAGGGCTGAAGGCAGGTGGGTTTCTCCCCGCTCCCGTCCTGGTTACCTGGCCATCACCATGCCAATCATCCTCCCAGAAACAAAAATACAGAAAGGGCAGAACCGGTTGGACGGAAAGTGGGGCCGCACACTCTTCTGTGGAGCCCGATCGCCCGCTGGCGGAGGGCCTGGGCGGCCCGGGTCCTGGGGGCCGCCTCCGGGGGAGCGGGAGGCGGGAAAGGAGAGGGCGGCCTCGGGGAGCACTGGGACGGGGGAGTCCCATCCGAGGCGCCGCAGGGCAGGGCTGCCGGGCGGTTCCTGCATGGATGAGGCTGGAGTCTCTTCTTGCTCAGCCGGCGATGGCGATGCCCCGGGGAGGAGGGAACAGCAGATTCAGGGGCTGTCGGTGGAGATTCGCCGTGAGTCACAGAGAGGGGGTGGCCGGGGGGTGACTCTCCGCTCGCTCCGGCTGCAGTGGTGCCGGCTTCTGGCTTCGTGCACAGCCCCGGGCTGAGGAAGGCGGTTTCACTGTGTCAGCACCAGAAACCGGTTTGGAGCGTCGGAGGCAAACACCACCCGGCACAGCCGGACAGAGAGTGGTGGGTTTCCTCTCTGTGGAGAGGTGCATTGGCTGCTGCTATTTTTTTTTTTTTCTCTCCCAAGTCCTCTGGAATGTTCTGAATGAGCTGGCGTATTCCAGGAGCAAAGGCTGTTGCCGCAGCACAGAGCAATGGCCTGGGGCAGGTACTGTGGGGCGGGTCGCTGTCCAGATGCCCTGGACATTCTAGAAAGAAAAAAAAAAAAACAAAAAACAACCCCTTGTGCGAGGTGGTTTTGCACGCAGGCCCCCTGGGCGGGAGGCGGTCTGATAACCTGGCTGACCTTCTGCCCTCTCCCTCGCCCCGAGGGGGAGACGCCCGCATTGCTGGGTGACAGGCCCAGACGGATGAGGCAGCTGCTCGCTCCTTCACCCCGCGGGCCTTCGCTGAGCGCCTACTACGTGCCGGAGGCCGGTCGTGGACAGAACCGGAGAAAAGAACCTTTGCCCTCCTTCGCTGGAGAGAAAGCAGACAGACTATCCCCAGCTAAAAGCGCACCCCGCAGGGATTGGTGCCGCGAAAAACACAGTGAGGGATGGGCGTGCTGGGGAGAGGGTGGCCGGCAAAGGTTTTCCCGGGAGCTACCGTTCGAACGGAGACCAGGCAGGTGCGCCTGGGGGAGAAGGTTCCAGACCAGCAATCGTCAGGCCATGTCCTCGGCCAAGCGGCCCTTTGTTTCTGTAAATAGACTTTGATTGGCGCTCGACACACGCCTGCATTTCCGTGTTGTCACTGGCTGCTTCCGCACCTGTGTGGCTGATGGAACTAGCTGAGACCGTGCTCGCCGGGCCTGCAAACCTAAGGAGTATGTGGCCTCTTGGTCAGGGAAAGTTTGCCAGCTCCTGATGTAGGCGGGGGCAAAGGGCAAAGGGCAAGGAGCATGCAGTGGCCCAGCGGTTCTCAACCTTCCTAAGGCCGAAACCCTTGCATACAGTTCCTCATGGGGTGGTGACCCCCAACCATGAAATTTTGTTACTGTTATGCATCGTGATGTAAATATCTGCATTTTCCGATGTGAAAGGGTTGTTTGACCCCCAAAAGGGTCACGACCCACAGGTTGAGAACCGTTGCAGGGGCCTCTGTGTGTCTACTCTCTGGTGACGGAGACCCGAGCCGTTCCCACAAGAGCCAACTCTTCAGAAGCATCCTTCCCTGTCATCGGGTTGGCCTACCCGAACGCCCAGGGGCAGAGCTGTGTTTTATACTGGGCTGAGCACGGGGGAATAAAGCCGCCAAACAGCGGTTTTTATCAGGCGGTAAAACGCACCCCGTCTTCCTGCCGCTCCGCTCAGGGACAGATGTGGTTTTGGGGGGCTTTGTTTGGGGCGTGCGTCACCTTGGTCCATTCCTGTGTCCGTCCCCAAAGGAGACCGTGTCCATAGAGGCCCTCAGAAGTCGGTGCAGGCCTCGCAGACATGGGCACTGGCTAAGGGGGCCGTTCCTGACGGCATCTCGGCTGGGGGTGCAGCCAGCCTTGCTGCCCAGGGCTGCTGCACCCTCTCAGCCCAGGGAGCCGGGTGCTGGGTCTGCGGGTTCTCTCGGGTCCTGTCTGCCAGTGGCCCAAAGGGGCTCCTTGGATGGGGGGTGACTTTGTTCGGAATGCCCAGCGCTGGTCCCTGGGACGCAGGAGTGTTTCGGGCAGAGCGGACACCGAGCCTCCAAATCCGACGATTACTCCGTCCCCCCCCCCCCCCCCTTCGTGTCTCTGTCATTGACAGAGCCTTAACTTTGCATGAACCAGGAAGTTGGGGCCTGGAACTTCCTTGTGATCTCAGGACAAGGAGGTGAGGAATGAAAATGCCAGGAGAGAGAGAGAGAAAGAGAGAGAGAGAGAGAGAGAGAGAGAGAGAGAGAGAGAGAGAACATCCTGTGGATATGTGGGGGCAGCTATGCCAAGGAGTCTCGGTGGCACCTGGCGTGCTGGCTGGCAGTGGTGACGGGACTGGCTTTCCTCTTGCCTGCTGGGTGGTGCCAAGGCCGGTCTTCAGTACAGTGGTACCTCGAGATACGAGTGCCCTAACATACGAGATTTTTGAGATATGAGCCGTTGAGCGAGCAATTTTGCTTTGAAATACGAGCTTTGAAATTACTCCTTGAGATAGGAGTAATCGCTCGGATCGGCCGGCTGCACACGACCCACCAGTTTACCGCGACTCGAGCGTCTCATAGTTTCCCACGCCTCAAGGTTACGGAACGAATTAAACTCGTATCTCGAGGTACCACTGTACTTTGTTTAGTTTTGCTGCTGCTGATAGTTAATGCTCAAAGCAGCCCCTTTAGAATAAGCCTTTGCCTCCTATGCTGGCCACATTGAGAAGCTCAGTGCACCACACCCAACCGTGCCCGTGGCGGCGTGGACAGGCCCTGTGGGCACCTCCAGGAGACTCGCTGTAGCTGGGTGTGCTGCCAGGCACAGAGCAGTGCTTGCTGGAGGCGTTCGGGGTGAAGGAGGGTGCGCTGGGCCTGCTGGGTGGCAGACTGAGTGTGTCCGGACTCACAGGGATGGTGCTTCTGGGTCCCAGCGTCGCCACTGGGAAAAGCTGGGAGGTCGGGGAGCACTTCTGCGCAGGCTCCGCCCCCATTCCCCGACGACTGTCCCGACCGCTTTCTTTTTCTGGCTCCCAGGCAGGTCCGCCCGCCCGGCTTGACAAGCAGGTCTCCACGGAGTTCTGGAGATCAGATACGCGGGCCATGACCCCCGGGGAAAGGCCTGAAAGAGAAATGGCTTCGGACATTCTTGCTGGTGACTCAGACGTGGTGCAGCTTGTGTCCACCCGTCGGCGCCCAGCAGAGCCTTCTGGAAGGAGGGTCTTGGGGCGCAAGGGGCCCAGGAGGGAGGCCTGCCTACCGCGGGGGCCTTCCTTACACGGGAGCTGGAGCAGATGTGGGCAAAAAGACCTCTCTGTCGCAGCTTTTCCCCAATGAGAGCTATTTCAGTGCCACGTTTACTATTTGCATCTGGTTAAGCTTTTTAAAATATGTATTTTTATTGATATCAGAGAGGGGGGGAGAGAAAGAGAGAAACGTCAATGATGAGAGAGAATCATTGACCAGCTGCCTTTTGCATGCCCCACACTGGGGATGGAGCCCGCAACCAGGGCATGTGCCCTGACCGGGAATCGAACTGTGACCTCCTGGTTCATAGGTCGAGGCTCATCCACTGAGCCTTGCTGTCCAGGCTTAAGTATTTTGTTTTTTGGTGTGTGTGTGTGTGTGTGTGTGTGTGTGTGTGTGTTTAATGTATTGATTTAAAAGCAATAGTTCTCGCCAAAAATGGTTTAGCTCAGTGGATAGAGCGTCGGCCTGCAGACTGAAAGGTCCCTGGTTCGATTCTGGTCAAGGGCATGTACCTGGGTTGCAGGCACATCCCCAATAAGAGGTGTGCAGGAGGCAGCTGATGGATGTTTCTAACTCTCTATTCCTCTCCCTTCCTCTCTGTAAAAAATCAATAAAATATATTTAAAAAATTAAAAAAGCAATAGTTCTCAACAAAAGAAGGGGGTTGCCCCCCTGGAGACATTGGGCAATTTCTGGGGGCATTTTTGGTTGTCACCACTGGGGTGAGAGGAGTGTCACCTGCATCTTGTGGGTGGGTGAGGCCAGGGGTGCTGTCGAACAGCCTACAACACAGGCCAGCCCCTACCTTGTAGGGTGACCCCACCCCAAATGCCACGAGGGCCGAGGTGGGCACACTCGCGTTGAAAGAATCCTCATTTTAAAGTGAAATGGGGTGAATCAGCGCCACTTCCCATGCAAAGCAGATACAAAAACTCTCAGCACGTGGAATTGAAACCAGGCTCCTGTCCTCTGGGCCTGAGGTTCTCTTTCTCTTTACACCAGAGGGGGGTCAGCACGTGGAGAGATGTGGGGGGGCACGGCTACACCCCGCTCCTTGTGGACCCTTCTTTCTTCGGCGTGGTCCTCCCTGTGGGATCGGACGCTGCTCTCTAAGATAACCCCGGGCATCCCTGTGAATGTACCTGAACCTCCAACTGGGTGCCAGGGGCGTGAGTCTGAGCCGCGGACAGGAACCGCTCTGGAGCCCCGCTGCCTGCCTGCCTGCCTGCCGCCGGCTCCGGCTGCTGGAGCTGCTCATTAGGCGGAGATGGGAACCGCTCTCTCTGGCGTTCACAGGCAGTTACCCTAATGACAGCCCCCGCGCGCGAGGCCCGGGCTGTTTCATCTTCAAAGCGCGTCGCCAGCATGAGCTAACCTCCCCGCGCCCCTGGGAGGCCAGAGCCCCACGTTGGACTGGTGGGTGCCACCGAGCCAGAGGGATGGAGTGAGTCACCCCCGGCTGTCCCCTCCCGGCGGGGAGGGAGGCGAGGGAACGGTGGTGGAGACGCAAGTTCACGGCTGCCCGGCTCCTGCTGGCCGGGTCCTCCGTGGAGGCGCACCTTCTCTCGGCCACCCCGGTGGGTCTGGGTGTCCGGAGCCAAACCTCAAGTTCAGGAGCAGCTGGAGAGGGAAGGGGACAGTTCTTTGACTCTTTGTCGGCAGCTCTTCCTTAGGAGGCAAAACGCTTTTCTTGAAATAATAATGATAACCCCCCTGTGGCAGGCACGCCCCCCTGCCTCCATCCAGGGAGTCCCCTTCAGCAAATATTTCCCTGCGGACCCCGCGTCCCCGCTGCTGGCGGGCGTGGAGCTGCGGCGAGGCTGCCTTTCACGGGTTCTGCTTGGAGACGCCTGTGGTTGGCAGGGCCAGAGCCTCCGGGGCAGGGTGTCTGGGCGCGGGCCGTGACCGCTCCGGCAGCGACGGCGGGGACCACCATGGTGCGAGCGGCCGGGGCTGCCTGTGGCCGCCGGGGCATTTCCTTTGCGCTCATCCCAGACACTGGCCCGGGCCCTGTCCCGCCGCAGGAAGCGGACACGCCACCGCCGAGGTGTCAGGAAGAAAAACGAGGGGGCCGGGCTCGGGAGGCCGAAGCTGCAGGGTGCGCGCCAGCATCCATTTTTTAATCATTTCCCCCAAAATGAAGTCTTCAGGTCAAGAGACCTTTCAACTTGCCATGGATCACGGTGTGTGGGGGGGTGTCTTTGGGGTCCTGCCTCCTGGGACATGATCTAATTGGAGGCGTGTGTGTGTGTGTGTGTGTGTGTGTATGTGTGCCCTGTGTGGCTGGCCCTTAAATGCTCTCCATCCCCATGCCTGGTCGGCATGGCTCCGTGCTTGAACATTGACCTCTGAACCAAGAGGTCACGGTTCAATTCCCGGTCAGGGCACAGCCCAGGTTGTGGGCTCGATCCCCAGAAGGCAGCGAATCAGTGATTCTCTCTCCTCGTTGATGTTTCTCTCTCTCTCTTTCTTCCTTCCTCTCTAAAATCAATACAAATATATCTTTAAAAATGACTCTCTACCGCAGATTGAGAAAATCATGTGAGATAATGTACTCCACCTCGGGGCTGGAGGGGTGTGAGTGAGTGTGTGTGTTCATGCTGACAACGCACCAGGATTGGGTGGAATGGACTTTGATGGCATGAGACCCTGGTGTGGCTGACCTGAGGCATGGGACTTTGGGGGTGGCTTTAAGTCTTGTTCGCGTGCCAGTCTAAAGCCTTTACCTTCTGTGTTTGTTTGCTCGGGCTCCTATAAGAAAAATACTACAGATGGGGAGAGGGCTTAGACAGCCAACATCGATATCTTGAGTTGTAGAGCCTGGGAAGTTCAAGGTCAGGAGGCCGGCATGGTCATGCTCTTGGAGAAGACTCTTGGTGGTGTGTAGATGGCTCTCTTCTCCTTGTATTCTCGCGTGGTGGCGGGGTGGGGTGTGGGGAAGCAAGCTCTCTCGGGTTTCTTGTGATGAGGCCACTAATCCCATGAGGAGGGCCCCACCCTCATGACTTTGTTCCTCCCCAAGACCCCATTTCTAAATACCATCCTATTGGGCATTTAGGGTTTCAACATACGGATTTCTTTGGAGGGGGAACACGCAACATTCAGTGCATAGCACCTTCCTATGTGATCTTGAAGCAAACTGCCATGCAACCAATATCTAGACCAGGTTTCTCCTGCATCCTTTGAGGAAGCTGATCACTTGTTGCTTACGGGATGTGAAGAAGGAGCATGAGGACCGGGCTGGGCTGGGCGGGAGCTGGCACAGAGCTCGTGTGACTTTGGAAACCCGGCCATGGCTGCAGCCAGCTCGCTTGTCCCATAAAGGTCAAATCCGGCTGTCGGAACAGTCACCCGAGGCCTGCTTGTCATCTCAGCCTTTGTGGCTAGAGGATCCGGTTCCCCAGAAAACAGCAATGTGGCCCCACATGGCACGGTGTCCTCCTAGCGTTTCAGTCATTGCTCCAGGCTTCCTGTGACCGTGGTCTTTAACCGGACCAGGTAAATGATATGCAGAGAGAATGGGGTGCAGACAAAGAAGGGGACTCCCTCAGGGATCAGAATATCCCCGTCCCACGTCGCCTCCTGTCCTTCACCTTTCGATGCTGCCTGTCTGCCCAGCCATGTCCCACATCCCACTTAACTCCTTCCATCCCCCAAAGCATATGGATGAGAGAGCTCAGATGCAAGATCTCTCTGCTTTGTTCATGCCTCATCATCCTCACTGCACCCTTGTTTTTTAAAAAATATTTTTTATTGATTTCAGAGAGGAAGGGAGAGGAAGAGGAGATGGAAACATCAGTGATGAAAGAGAATCATTGATGCACACCCCACATAGGGGATCGAGCCCCCAACCCAGGCATGTGTCCTGACCCAGAATGGGTCCAAGTGACCTCCTGGTTCATAGGCTGACCCTCAGCCACTGAGCCACGCTGGCCGGGCAGTGGTTTTGTTTTATTTTTTTTCTAAGCCACTTGAGGGTAACTTGCATGGCCTTTACCTCCAAACACATTGGTGTGTATTTCCTAAGAAGAAGTATATGCGCTTCTATAATGAGGTGTCAGCGTCTAATAAAAACCGTGTGGACCTTCAAGGAGAGTTCAATGAGCACCTTCATGAATTGACATTCACAGGACACTTTCACCTCATCTCCATCCACGCCTTGGGTTTGTCTGTCTGTTGACCCAGCCACATCCTCAACGACACACTTTCCCTCCGGGGAAGAATCCTGTGGAAGGTCAACAGTTGCATGGAGTGATGTCTCTTGAGCCTCCGTTAGCCGGGAACATTTCCAAGGACTTCCTGTTTCTTGCGACATGGACATTTTTAAAGAATCCATTCTTCTGCCTTCTCCGTTGGGTCCATGGGAAATTTCTCATTCTGCGTTGGGAGTTTCCTGGCGACGAGATGGAGGTTATGTGTTCGGACAGTAGGACAGGTGAGGGGGTGTGGGTCATAGCAGATGGCATCTGGAGATAGCCAATGTCGATCTGTGTGCGATCAGTGATGTTCGTGTTGGCTACCTGTACAAGGTGTGGTCTGCTTTCCCCAGTGTATGAGGACTGCATGTTTTTCCTCCATTGCAACTAAGGGGCGGTCTATTGGGGAGACATTTGGAGGTCAGGCACAGATCCCCCCCATCAACATTTCCTCCTAGAATGGGCACCGAGGGGTGATTTTAGCCTGCTCCAATCTTCACTGTGATGCCTGTGATTTTCCAACTCGGATGCTCTCTCAACATATATCACTTGGTTCTTGGCATTCTGCTGTTAGCCAGAGACCTCCCTCTCCCCTGTTCATGCATAAATCTGTTCATTCACCGTTGGCCCGGGCTCTGGAATGCTTAGCTATTCATTGGTCTGTAATTCATGAATGACTTAATTATGCTAATGCTCATCACAGCCCAGCTGTGGCCCATGGGAGCTCCTTCAGACAGACTCCTGTGTCTGACACAGACACGCGTGGACTGTATGGTGAGCCTTTGGAAAGCTTGTCAGCCACTTGAGAATGCACGGATGTTGTGATCCACGTGGGACAGTGATCGTGGCGGAGGAGAGAGAGAGGGCATTGTGTATCAGGTGCTGCCTCAGGTCCCTCTATGCTCCCTGCGAGGCGACCCCTGGAGTGCCAAGATCTGAGGAACGTGGGAGTGATCCCAGGTCACCGGAAGCTCTCCAGGTTCACACTGGGAATGTCGTAACACGCCTGTCATTGACGTTAAGGCCTCTTTTGTCTTTGAGTATCTTTCTACCAAACCACGTGTGAAGGTCAGCGGGACTTAGACCAACACCAACCTCCCCGTGACATTCACAGGAGAGGGGTCAGATAGCAACCCAGTGGTGGAGACGCGTTTTCACCAGGATAAGAAGTCCAGTGCTTTGGGGTGTACTTCACCTCAAAGAAATAGCTGTTTCTCAGCGTCTGCGACTTGCTGCTGTGTAGGAATGCAGGTGTGGAGTTACTCCATCTTCTCGTGTTTTTTTGTCAGGACCATCCAGAAACCCAGATGGTTATGTGAAATCTTAACACCTCCCTTCACTAATCTCATCATCTGATTCCAAAAAAAATGGGGAAGTACACACTAGGTCTACAGGATGAGTCAGCCAGCCGCATGCCTTATGTCCCTGAGACATAAAAGACAGAGGCGGGGACTCGATCCCGGCTTTTCGCAGACA
>PVJN01058614.1:0-12103 GCA_004026805.1 Lasiurus borealis | reverse complement strand
AAGAATATATTCTTAATATAATATTCCTTGCCCCCTGAAAGACATTCTGAGTTAGTTGGGTTACTGGAATAAGATTTAATGGCTTTATCTGGGTGCTCTGCCATTAATAACTCTGTGATCTCTCTACCTCAGTTTTCTTGTCTGTTAAATAGAAATAATGTAGCACTTACCCCAGAGTGTGCTGAGGATGAAGTGAGGGAGCACAGCAACACTTTTTAGTGGCTGATAATAAATATTAAATAATTATTAGATACTAGGGGCCCAGTGCACAAATCCATGCACCTTGAAAGGAACTGTGGGCCAAGAGGCTGCAGTGGGAACAGGGACAGGTCTCAGCCCATCCTCTGCACCCCTGCCCAGCCCCTCCCACTACAGTCCCCAGTCCCGTATCTGTTAGCAGCTCCTGTCACTGCCCCCATGCACTGACAGCGCCAGCCCCACTCGCACCTGCTGATAGTGCATAGTGATTGGGACCAGCACCAGCAGTGGGTGCAAATGGGTCCAGCGCTGTCAGCGGGTGCTAGCAGTGGCTGCTGCCCTGATCACCCCTCAGGAGCAGGGAAAGGTGAAGAAACACTCAGGGGCAATCAGTGCAGCAGCCGCCATTCACACCCACTGATGGCACGGAGCAATTGGGAATGGTGCCAGGCACCGGCAGTGGGTATGAGCAGCAGCTTTGGTGCTGGCTATGGGTGCAAGAGGGGCTGGCGCTGGGAGCAGGTGTAAGCTCCAGGTGAGACCACTGTGCATAGGAGCAAAAAATTTTCAGTAAACACCAGAGACTCCCCCTGATGACAGCAACTGGTGCTCCACCTTGGTCTGGCACACCCCCTCACTTGCTTCACCATCCCACCATGGCTGACATCTGCCATGTTCTACATGTGCCCCCTAGTGGTCAGCACTCATCATAGGGACTAGTTATTCTGCTGTTCGGTCTATTTGCATATTAGCCTTTTATTATATAGGATAAGAATCATTATTGTTTGTTGTTGTGATGGAGATAAAGGCCTTCTTAAGCCAGCTACTGTTCAAAACTCTATTTGTATTAATTAATTTACTCCTCAAGACAGCAGGAATGTTGGGTACAACTCCCAGGACAGGCCCTTACAGGGAAGGAGTGAGCCCTCATTCCCCTTCCACCTCCCCTATTCTTCTTCTAGGAAGTGGATGTGGTGCCTGAACCTCCATCCTGACAACCATATCCTGAGGGTAATGGAACAGAAAGCTGAAAGCAACCTGGGCCCCCAGGGACAGTGCAGCTACCAGTTCAGCCTTGAATGACGTAAATCCAGACCTTTTAGATGTGAGAGAAATAATCCTCTGTCTTGCCTAAACCAATCTCATCTGGAGTCTCGTTCACGACAGTCAAACCTTGGCCCTAACTCACACTGCCTGCCACCAGGCAGGTTCTGCCATTTGAGTCATTCCTGGAGTCTGGATTGAAATAAATGCTTAGGCCCGCGCTCAGTGGATACAGCCTGCAGTCTGAAGGGTCCTGGGTTCATTTCCAGACAGGGACACATGCCTGAGTTGCGAGTTTGGTCCCACATGCAGAAGGCAACCAATCAAAGATTCCTTCTCATTATTGATGTTTCTATCTCTCTCTCTCTCTCTCTTTCCATTCCTCTCTGAAATCAATAAAAAAATTTTTTAAAAAAAGAAAGAAATGCTCAGACTTCTGAAATGGCTTTCCTTAAACTGAGACAGGGCCAATTAAAAGGCGATAAGAACCCCAAACAAAACGTTTTCCACTTGGTCACAATGTTGCTTAGGAACCACTCAAGACTACTAAAATAGCCGCTTGCTCGTTAACAATTAGGGAATCAGAAGGAAAGGTGGAAACATGAGGGTGGCCCCCAAATATTTTCAATATACAAACTGTGCTCACCTCCTTAGGCCCCATTTACCCTGCTTTTCATATCCACTAGTATCTGTCCATCAGCCATTTCTACTGTGTTGTTTGTTCCCAAAGTACCTCCTAAGCTCACAGCGCCTGCTGAAGAATCAGTCGGCTTCTCTGGACCCTTGAGTACCTGATCCTTTATGTGCAGGATCTTAAAACACATTGTGCGAGTCTGTCTGAGTCAGGTTTCCTCCCTAAGCTAACGGGGTGAAACAGGACATTTCTGCCCTAGGTGATAGGCTCAGTTGCAGTTGCCGTTATCGCCACAAGAGGGCACTGCGTATGCTGCTATCGTTTCTGAGAGGCTCTTCCAGCAGCTCTAAGAACACCCGAAAGGGCTAGGCTAGCAGGGAGTCCGTCCTGCGAGGAGGTTGGAGGGAGGCGTTTCTCTGTAAGTATATATGTCAGTCCCTTTTATAATTATGGCGTTGTCTCCATTTTCACATCTGCCCCCCAGTATTTCCACCTGGATGTCCTGAAGACACAGTATCACAAGTCCAAATTCCTGCATGGTTTTCCCCACTCTGCCCCATTCTCAAAGAAAACAAAAAAACTCTCCCATTTTTCCTTTCCCTTCTCCCCTCCCTCTTTCCCCCAGGTTTCTCTGTCTCAGTTAAGGGTATCTTTATCCTCCCAGCTACTCAAACTAAGACCATTGTTTCTTATCCCCCTGCCTTTCTTCCCACAGAGCCAAGATGTCACCAAAGCCAAATTATGCTCTAACTCTGGCCCTTTCCCCCACCTATTCTGCACCTCTCTCACTGTGCCTCAAACAGATATTTTGGAGCCTTCCCACGTCTCCCTCCTTTCCAATCAACCTCAATACTCTGACAACACAGGCAAGATCACATTGTTTCCCTTTTTACATGTTAAGATGGAAACAACCCAAGTGTCTATTGAAGACTAAATGGATAAATAAAATATGGTCTATCTATACAATTAAATATATTTTTTTCTTTATTGATTAAGATATTGCCAAAACCGCCGAGGCTGGTTTGCCTGAGTGGATGGAAGTGTTGGCCTGCGGACTGAAAGGTCCCCGGTTTGGTTCTGGTCAGGGGCATGTATCTTGGTTTCGGGTGCATCCCCAGTGGGAGGCATGCAGGAGGTGGCTGATCGATGTCTCTCTCTCATCGATGTTTCTAACTATCTGTCTCTCTCCCTTCCTCTCTGTAAAAAATCAAAATATTTTTTTAAAAAGATATTCTATATATGTCCTTATGGCCCCACCCACCCCCACTCCCCTATACAATAAAATATTAATCAGCCTTAAAAAAGGAAGAAGGAAATTCTGCCACATGGATGAACCTTGAGGACATTATACTAAGAGACAACAGAATTTAGATTAATCTCAAACTGCCTGTTAGGCCCACATACTTTTATCAATAGACCTGGCCTTTTTTTGAGACAAAAGTCCCAATACATGGAAAATGGTGGGACTGAGAGATGAACTTCTAACATACACTAATCTATATACACAAAAGCCTAAGCAACCGAACAACCAGAATGACTGGAATGACTGGTCAACCAACCACTATGACATGCACTGACCACCAGGGGCAGATGCTCAATGCAGGCCGACTAATCTCCTGTAGCCCCTGTGGGGACTGGATGAGATGGCCCCAATTGGCCCTGCTCACTGGCTAGGCCAGAACCCCACCCATGCACGAACTCATGCACCAGGCCTCTAGTTTATAATAAATTACTAATTAGCTATTTCCTCAGTCTCAAATTTCCATTTTTAACTAAGCACAATTTCTGTGTTGAATTTAGTTTCTCAGGTAGACTTTTCTACTAAAGAAAAGAAAGTTCTCTATCTTTATTCTCTAGCTGGGAACAGCTTTGCCTAAGAAGTCATAAAACTGGCATTCTAGTTTTCAAAGTTTTGTGGCATTGGTTACTGAAAATTTGCCTGAGGTATTGTCAGGTAGTGGCTAAGCGGATAAATGAAGTCTAGAATTAGTCAGCCCTAGGGCTGCTCCTAGGTCTTCCAGTGCCTGAATGGCTACTCTGCAGTGATGATGAGCATATGATTTTATCTTTCATTCTGTTTTGTGGTTTATCACTTGTATTTAGATCTGTGTATATTAAACCATCCTTGCATCCCAGGCATAAATTCCACTTCATTGTGTTATATGATCCTTTTAATGTGTTTTTTAATTTGGTCTACTAATATTTTGTTGGGAAGTTTTGCATCTATATGGTGTGGCAAAAGTAGGTCTACAGTTGTTCACATGAAAAATAACACAATAATTAATAAATAATAATATAAGAATAAACTCTGTTTTGAGTATCCACAACTGTAAATCTACTTTTGCTCCACCCTGTATATTCCTCAAGGATGTTGGCCCTGTCGTTTTCTTTTTAATTTTATTTTTTAAAATATATTTTTATTAATTTCAGAGAGGAAGGGAGAGAGAGATAGAAACATCAAAGATGAGAGAGAATCACCAATCAGTTGCCTCCTGCACGCCCCCCCCCCCCTTGAGGATCAAACCTGCAACCTGGGCTTGTGCTCTATCCACTGAGTAAAACCGGCCAGGGCCGATTTGTTTTCCTGTAGCGTCCTTATCTGGCTTTGGTATCAGGGTAATGCTAGCCTCATAAAATGAGTTTGAGAGTGTTCCCATCTCTTCAATTTTTTGGGATAGTTTGAGAAGGATGGACATTAATTCTTCTTTAAATGTTTGACAGAATTCCCACCAAGGAAACCCTCTTGTCCAATGCCTTTTCTCTGTTCAAAGGTGGATTTTGTTTTTGTTTTTAAATATATTTTATTGATTTTTTACAGAGAGGAAGGGAGAGGAGTAGAGAGCTAGAAGCATTGATCAGCTGCCTCCTGCATTCCACCCACTGGGTATGTGCCCACAACCAAGGTACATGCCCTTGACTGGAATCGAACCTGGGACCTTTCACTCTGCAGGCTGACGCTCTATCAACTGAGCCAAACCAGCTTTGGCATGTTGAAAGGTTTTTAATTACTGGTTCAATCTCCTTTCTTATTATTGGTCTTCATGTTTCAGACTTGGTAGGTTGAATAATAAAGCATTTTATAGAATCTTAAAATAGTCCTACTTTGCTTTCCAAATATAGAACTTAGGGCATCTGAGGAAACTGCTTCAGGAGGGGGACTGTGAGCAAAAAGGGAGGTATGAATAGGAAGGTCACCCCTGGATTTAGTCCTGCTCTGGGAAAGTCGATTTTGAGTTTACAAACCCACAGACCACGCACTCTTGTGAATATTCCCTACCTTCTCTTCACACATCCTCTTGCTACTCCACATCTCTGATGATACCAGGTTTTGCTTATTTTTTTATTAGTCTTTTGAATTATTCTATATAATAAAAGGGTACTATGCAGATTGTCCCCTCGACCAGGATTTTGACCAGAGTTTGACTAGGGGCAGGGCCAGCCGGCCAACCACCATGGCCCCTCTCCCTGGCCGGACCTGCCCCACATGTACACAAATTTGTGCACCAGGCCTCTAGTTTTCTAATAATGTTGCTTTTCTAGTTCCCAAAGCTATGTAAAATGAAGGACATTCAGAATGATATGCAGAGTGAAAACTACTCATTTTCTTCTGACAGTGGCAAGACTTTTCTAATGCTCTCCCTGGTACTAGCTTTCTATAAATACTGAGTAATTTACTCAAAGCTATATATAAGCTTTTCTGAAAAGTCTTCCAGAACCTTCATGGCACCTGCCATAGAGTTTTAGTTTTTGTTCCAATCCCTTAAAAAAAAAAAAAAAAACTAAAATTGGGGTGGTATTGCCATACTCATTTGTGAAATACTGGTTAACATTATTATTTACAAATATTTCTTTATATTCTTCTGCCAAGCCTTTCTACTATTTAAGAAACCTATTTTTCTAGCACACATCTAATGCTTTTTGCATGGGATTGTGTATTCTCTGAGCTCTTTTTTGTATGTGTGCTAAAATATACATAACATAAAAGTTACCATCTCAACTATTTTTAAATATATAGTTTCAATGGCATTAAGTACATCCATATTGTTGTGCAACCATCATCCATCTCCAGAACTCTTTTCATCTTGTAATTTTTAAAATGTATGTTCATTAGACAATAACTCCCTATTTTCCCCTTCCCATCCTCTGGCAGCCAACCTTCTACTTCCTGTCTGTGAATTTGACTACTCTAGGTGCCTCATATGAACGGAATCATATAGTATTTGTCCTTTAGTGACTGGATTATTTCACTTAGCATAATTTCAAGGTTCATGCATCTTGTAGCAAGTATCAGAATTTCCTTCCTTTTTAAGACTGAATAAGATTCCATTATATGGACATGCCATATTTTGTGTATCCATTCATCTATGAACATTTAGGCTGCTTTCATTTTCTGGCTATTATGAATATTGCTGCTATAAACATGGGTGTACAATATCTCTTCAAGCCCCTGCTTTTAATTCTTTGAGTATATACTAGAATTGGAATTGCTGGATTTATGATAATTTTGTTTTAAATGTCTTAAGGAGCTGCCCTATTGTTTTTTACAGTGGCTGCACCATTTTACATTCCCGCCAGCAATGCACAAGATTTCCAATTTCTCTTGCAAACACTTGTTATTTAGTTTTTTGTTTTTGTGGGGGTTTTTTTAATGGTTTTTTTTTAATCTTACTGGGTGTTGAAATAGGACCTTAAGAGCATCCATCTCAGGTTAAAAACTGCTGTTTGAATTTTAACCCTGCCTTTCTGGCTTCTGTACAACCACTTGCTTAAACAATCTGGAAACTCACATAAACCCATCCCACGTCACAAAGGTTATTCTCCTGTGCCTGAGGACCAGAACCGTAAGAGATTGGTTCCTGTTGACTCAGAGACTGTAGATGACCTTTAGAGATGATTAACTTTGCTCAATTTTGCTTCTGTACAATCTGCTTTCGCAAGATAGGGCCACCTTCCAGCGTCCAGCAGGGTGTGGCTGGGAGATAAGGCGCGGTCAGCAGGAGCGGTTGCGGTCCACGAAACCCACCCCTGGGCCGTCTGTCGGCGGGATTTAGGAGGTGTGGTGGGTAGACCTTTAACAGGGCCGCCTGCACCTGCGGGGGGCCGCCGCGGGCCAGCTCAGTACACCCTCGCTTGCTTATTGCCAACTTCTCTGCCGCGGCTCGCGGAAGTCGCCCCACAACAGGTACGGGATGTTCTTCTCTGGTTTCGCGCAGACTCGCGTTACCTTTCCTGCCATTTTTGAAAGCTTACGCTTTAATTTTAATACTGGCGTTCAAAGGAAGAGGCAGTCTTTGGCGGTGGAAAGCCCAGCATGGGAGGGACAAGTCTGGGTTCTGACACAAGCAGACCCCTGGGAGATCCTAAGCCGGCAAGAACTTCCTCCTCCAAGCAGGAAATCGGGTTCTGGCGCTCTCAGGTCCGGGGGTGGGTGGGGGGCTGCTCTTAGAGCCTGTGAGAACCACCGAGATGTGAGACCTCCGGGGTCCTAGAGAGGCCGCTTCGCCCGACGCACGCGGGCGCACTTCCGGCCTTTGTGTGCCGGCGGCGACGGCAGCCGTGGCAGGGCTCCGCGCTGGCCGCTGGGGGGCGCGGTGAGGCTGGCGCGCAGCTGCAGTCTTGGTTGGCCTCGGGGGATCCGAGAAGGGCCGACCCAGGCAGGGCGCGTTTGTCTCCTGACCGCGCAGTTGTGGTCTCGCCCTCCCTCCGTGCCCGCAGCCGACAGGGAGTGGGGGACTTCCAGGCTCCGGGGAGGGTGGTGGGGGGTCCGCGATTTGCCCCCTTGTTCAGGCCTCCTCGGACCTTGCTCCCTCTCACATCCACGCCGCTGTCCATGGAAGCAACGTTTGGAACGAACGACCTTGGCGGCAGGTCCAGATGGTTAAAGTGGAAACAGTGGTCTGGGTGCCTCGTCTTTCCGTTTTCATTATTCCGCATCATAACCCGAGCGTCGGGCCAGGCAGAGGGCACGGGGAAATGCAGACTGTGGGTTCTGCCCTTCCCGCAGGCGGGCGCACCAGCAAGGGAACGAGTCCTCGCTGCAGCGTGAGCTGCCCCAGCGCAGAGAGGGGTGCAGCGTACACACAGCTGAGAGCTCCTGCGGCCGCGATGGGGAAGATTGCCAAGTGGGAGATGCCCGGAGGAGGGGTGGGAATACTGTTCCAGCCACGAACAAGCCAGCTGAAGCTGGGTCAAAAACACAAAGCCAGATAGAGCTGGGTCAAACACACAAAGGTGGAAGGGTGGGGAGAACTGGAAGGAGAGTGGTAAATATTTCCACACCGTTCTGACAAATGTTTACTCTGTGCTGGGTAGTGGAGTTAAAGAATGTGAGGTCACAGATCCCAGCTCCAGAGGTTGCTAAATCGAACCTTCTGCTAAAAATAGCCACGCCCCGGGCGCCCCCGCCAGGGCCAAGGGATCAACCCAACCCAACCAAAACTTGGGTATGTGCCCTGAAGGGGAATGGAACCCTCGACCTTTTGGTGTACAGGAGGACACTCCAACCGTGTGTCCAGCTCCCTCCTCCCCGCCCTTTTCTTGGTATATTTTTAATGCTTTCAGGGAGAGAGAGAGAGAGAAACATCAGTGATGAGAGAGAATCATTGATTGGCTGGCTGCCTTCTGCACACCCCACACTGGGGATTGGGCCCACATCCTGGACTTGTGTCCTTTACAGGGAATCAAACCATGACCTTCCGGTTCATAGGTCCACACTCAACCACTGAGCAATACCAGCCTCTTTTCCGCCCCCTTTTGTTTAGTAAAATTTGGAATCTAATTAAAATCAAAATAGGGATACAGTAAACCAGCATACTTTTATGATCATCCATTTTTGAGACTGAAAACATCTCCAAAACTTGGGAGGTCCAGTTTATTCCTGAGAGACATTAACTAAGGTTTTTACTCTTTGAACTATTACCCTTTAAAAAACAAAAGCATTTGCATTTGTTTTCCAGAGATAATATAACAAAAGGAGATCTCAGTGCTGCATACAAGCTGTGTGAGCTTGGATTGTTGTGGGGCGACTTCCACAACCAGTTGCAAATGACCACGGAGGCTGCTAAATTGATAATAAGCAAGGATTTACTGAGCTGGCCAGCGACAGCAGAGAGGGCACCACACGCAGGTGGAGTCCACACACTCACGACTGCGCTGTCTCAGGGGGTTGCAGTCCTTTTTAAAGACCCAACCCACATTTTTTTTCTCCTTGTTCTAAAATCAGCAAACAGCCGCTGAGGGGGTCGGTGGGTTTCAGTGGGCCACAACGGTTCCTGTTGACTGCTCCTTATCTCCCAACCACTCCCGGCTAGACATTAGAATGTGGACCTATCTTGTGAAAGCAAATTGTAAAACTGAGCAAAGTTAATCATCTCTAAAGGTCGTCTTCAGTCTCAATTCCTGGGCCACTGAGTCAACAGGGATCAATCTCTGATGGTTCTGGTCCTCCGGCACAGGAGAATAAACTTTGTGACGTGGGATGGATTTTTGTGAGTCTCTAGGTCAAACAGCAGTTTTTACCTGAGATGAATGCTCTTAAGGTCCTATTTCAGGATGACTTTTTTATTTAACCTTTCTGACCTTCAGATTCCTTGTCTCATTTCTAAAGGAAGGTTAGTAATAGTACCTATTTAATAGGGAGAAATGAATGAGATCATATTTATAAAGCACCCACCTGAATGTGTATGGTTGGTAGTACTAAATCCTCGAGTATATCTTTCTGCACTTGATTTGAAGTGGTGTCGCTCCACATTATTTTCTTGTATCATCACATTTCAGGGGTCTGGCATGTTAATGTCTTCATTTTTCTTTGTATAAACTTCTTTTGCTACTTTCACTATTTCCTTCTTGCCTTCCTCAGTTTCATTTTAGATTGTTTATATTCTGCTTTTTAAGACCTGTCTCTTTGAGTACTTTCTGCTTTAATTTCTTCACTTTTCAGGCTTTAAATCGAGTGTATTCTTTTTCCTCTTCAAGCTTATATACAGACGGTTGTGCTGTATTATGCTATATGCATTCCTAAAAACTTATCTTCCTACGAAAATTACTCAAAATAAGACCAAGGCTAATAGAGTTAAAGCAGATTATTTTACTTTTGTAAAAAGAACAAGAAAATAACATTCTTGCCCTAGCCAGTTTGGCTCAGTGGATAGAGCGTCAGCCTGCAGACTGAAGGGTCCCAGGTTTGATTCTGGCCAAGGGCACATGTCCAGGTTGCAGGCTTAATTCTTGGTGGGGGGGTGTGCAGGAGGCAGCTGATCAATGATTCTCATCATTGATATTTCTATCTCTCTCTCCCTTTTCCTTCCTCTCTGAAATCAATAAATATATTTTAACAACAAAAGAACAGGAGAATAACTTCCTTAATTTGAAATGATAGAGTTAAAAGACATTGTATTACTAAGGAAGAAATACTGTACATGAGAATTTACACTAAAAAAAAGGATAGAAATACAGATGGCCAATAAGTTCATGAAACGATGTTCAACATCCCTAATCATCCTGGAAATTCAATGAGCCCAGCGGTGTGACTCAGTGGTTCAGTACTGACCCATGAACCAGGAGGTCACTGTTTGATTCCCAGTCAGAGCACTTGATCTGATTGTTAGTTCAATCCCCATCGGTATGCAGGAGGCAGCCAATCAATTATTTTCTCTCATCATTGATGTTTCAATCCCTTTCTTCCTCTCCCAATCTCTCTCTGAAGTCAGTAAAAACACAGTTTGTTTTTTTTAAAATCACAATTGCCAAGTTTGATTCCGGTCAAGGGCATGTATTTTGGTTGCGAGCACATCCCCAGTGGTGGGCGTGCAGGAGCGGCTGACAGATGTCTCTCTCTCATCGATGTTTCTAACTCTCTATCCCTCTCCCTTCCTCTCTGTTAAAAATCAATAAAATATATATATTTTTAAAAATCACAATGAAGTATCATCTCACATCTGTTAGAAGGCTGTCATCATCTAAGAGACAAGAAATAACATGCTGATGAGGATGTGGACAAAAGAGAACTCTCATGTTCTGCTGGCAGGAGTATAAATTGGTGCCGCTCAGCCATTGTGGCTCAGTTGTTAAGCGTTGACCTATGAACCAGGAGGCCATGGCTTGCTTCATGGTCAGGGCATATACCCAGATTGTGGGCTTGATCCCCAGTGTGGGGCGTACATGAGGTAGCTGATCAATGATTCTCATCATTGATGTTTCTATCTCTCTCTTTCTCTTCCCCTCTGAAATCAATAAAAATATATATTTTTAAAAAACACACAATAAAACACCCTCTTTTTGGAAGCAGGTCTGTAATTACAGTCTGTTCTCAGCCACATGGTTCTGCTGCTGGAAAGATAAGGCTGTAAGTAAAACCACATCAAGGATAATTGCTCATCCAAGGAAGTTCACTTGCCAAGGGCTCTACCTATGGTAGAGCATTGCACACTAATCAGAAATGCTATATGCTAAAGAATCCATCGAATAGTACTAATCTGTCACTGGGATGTGGTTTTGCCTATCTTTAAGTAGGGATATAAAACGTCTTCCCACCTCACTGAAGATCCAATGAGAAAGGATAGATGAGGAAATGATAAAGCATTAACACTTGTAACAGCCACAAAGGATAAACACCTAGGAACCAGGAACAGTACCAAATCCTTTTTATTTATTACTAGAGGCCTGGTGCACAAAATTTCTGCCCAGGGTGGGGGGTTCCTGCACCCACTCCAATTTGGGACCCTTCAGGATATGTCTGACTGCTGGTTTAAGGACTGCTGGCTCCTAACTGCTTACCTGCCTGCCTGCCTGATTGCCTCTAACTGCTCTCCCCTGCCAGCCTGATCACACCTAACTGCCTTTGCCTCAGCCCCGGCCACTGTGGCTTTGTCCAGAAGGATGTCTGGTCTAATTAGCATATTATCATTTTATTAGTATAGATGGGATCACTTTTTTTTTTGAGAGAAAGAGAAACATCATTTGGTTGCCTCCCCTAAGCACCCAACCATGGATCAAACCCACTACCTAGGTGTGTGCCCTAACTCAGGAACCAAACCTGCAACTCTGGTGTATGGAACAATGCTCCAACCAACTGAGCAACTCAGTCAGGGCCGTGATAGGATCACTTTTAAACTTCCTGTAAGATTGAATTATTGTGCCTAATACCAGGTGCAAACAGTTGCCATTAAAAAGTTTAGCAGCAGCCGAAACTGGTTTGGCTCAGTGGATAGAGCGTCGGTCTGCGGACTG
>PVJN01058613.1:0-12105 GCA_004026805.1 Lasiurus borealis | reverse complement strand
TGGGTGGGTGTGTAAGTATGTGGGTGTGTGTGTGGGGGGGGTGTGGGTGTGTGGGTGGGTCTAGCAGCAACCGTGGAATTCTGTAACTCTAGAATGCATGTGAAAGCTATCATTTGAGGGTTCTCTGCATTTGGCTTATTTGGTTAAAATTTTCAAAATAAAGCAATTGAAACCTAAGAGAAAACAAATTTCACCATATAAATACATCAAATCTCAGAGTTTTAAATGCCATTACCAACAAAGTTAATTTTTCTATATTTCTTCTCCACTTACATCAGCAATAGTCAGAGGGAGCCCTAGCCGGTTTGGATCAGTGGATAGAGCATCGGCATGTGGAGGGTCCCGGGTTCAATTCCAATCAAGGGCACGTACCTCAGTTGCAAGCTCAATCCCTGGCCCTGGTCAGGGCACATGTGGAGGCAACCAATCCATGTGTCTTTCTCACATGGATGTTTCTCTCTGTCTCTCCCTCTCTCTTCCATTCTCCCTGACAATCAATGGAAAAGTATCCTCGGGTGAGGATTACAAAAAAAAAAAAAATCAAAGTGAGCTGCTCTAATGTGTCACGTGGTTTTACGGTCACTACCACAGCCCTACTCTCTATGGAAAACGCTTGCTGCCGAGTAGTAAACAGGAAATCATATGGTCATTTTCTTTTTCCTTAAGCATTTCATAATTTGTTTCAAAAGTCACTTCGTGAATAAGACAAGAACAAAAAGCACGCAAGTACCACAAAGTGGAGAAGGAAAGGCCCTGGGACATGATGTGCCCCCAAAACTGCATTTTCTTCTCTATGACAACTTATAACTGTTATAAATAACAGTCACTCTGCAAACACACTCAGCCCTCAGTCTTGATGTTCCTAAGGTACATTTCACATAGTGGGATTAAGCTACTTTGTAAGACTTACCAAGTTTAAGTTTGTAATGACCAAATACTAATATTCTGGTTCATCTACCAAAGCATCTCACAAAACATAAGACAAATGTAATTCGAAGGACAGTTTGCAGATAGTGGAGATCACAAGTACCGGGCACAATGGGAGAAAAGCTATTTGAAAGCACAAGCTGGTTACACACAGAACACAACACGAAAATGCAAGCCGTTCGATGCCAATGCAAGAAAAATGGAAGGGAGTACGTAGCTTACACTTGCATGTACGCAGATTTTCATCCATCAAGTGGCTTTCTTAATTTTATTGTTTAAGCTATTACAAATGGTGGTACATATGTCTCTTTTATTTTTCACCACTGACCTCTCCTATGCCCCACCCCACCCCTGCACTTGCCCTCATTCCCCAGCTCCCAGTGTCTTGAGTCTGCTAGTTGTGCTTATACGCATGCATACAAGTCCTTTGGTTGATCTCTTACCTCCGCCCCCTCCCATCCTCCCCTACCTTCCCGCTGTAGTCTGACAGTCTGTTTAATGCTTCTTTGCCTCTATTTTTGTTCAACAGTTTGTAATGTTCTGTATTATCCACAAACGAGTGAGATCATTTGGTATTTATCTTCCACTGACTGGCTAATTTCACTTAGCATAATGCTCTCCAGGATCAACATGTTTTTAATGATAAAACCACCTTTCAATCGGCACCAATTTCAAAACAGTATGATTAGGAGTTGACTAGAAATGCATAACTGATTTTAATTTGTTATCAAGGAGCTGGCTGTCCACATTTATGAGAGATTACATACTCGGGTTTTTTAAGAAATAACCCTATTAAGCAAACACAATTTTGTAAATCACAATAAGCCCTCGATCAATATTACTGCAGTCTACTTAATTCTGCAACTTAGACCTTCTAAGCTGGTTGAACTTTATTAATGCAGCAAGTTTCTCACAGCAAACATTGCCACTAGCTACAATGAAACTCAAAATAAGAAAGCAAATTGGACACCTAGGTTAGAGATATTAGTCACGTGTGGAGTTCACCTCTGGGCTGGTCTCAGACGGAGGTAACTTCACAAGTGCTCAGACTGCATACACGTGGCTCCTCTGGGCAGCCAAACTGGGGGGCTGTGCCTGCACCCCCAAGGAGAAAGCTGCAGGCAACATTCGACTCCGTGTTTGCTACATTACATCTTTAGCATCAACAATACAGTGTTAATGTTTTATCTCGATTAATAATACCACTTTGCAACTGCTCAGAAAAGTACAGAAAGAAATGTTTTATTACTCATTAGGTATTTATGCTACACAGCATCAGTAATTATCTGTATTTTCTTTTTCATTTTCCTGGAAGATATTTACTGAAGAACAACTTTAAAAAAAAGAAGTGCAAATAAAATGAGATTATAGCTGAATAAGAGATAACAAGAACTGATGCAGCAATACTGGTTTGAGAAAAAGGTTTGGCATTGAAAATAAGGGCTATAGTATAACTTTTTTATATATACTAGTAATACCCCTTATTAATAGTTTATGAGTTTAAAAAACACTCCTCGGCAAGCATGACCTCGGGATGTTTAAAACCCCATGGTGAGGTAACGAAGGCAGATATTATCCTATTTATTCCTGAACGAGAACACACCAAAGTTCAGGTGACAACAGCCTGCCCAGGTGTTTACAGTAATACCTGCAAGAAATCCTGTGAACCAAAATACAGCCAAACACCAACAGAGCATATAGTGAAGTTTACACAAAATCATTATTAAAATCACTCTGAAATTTCTAAAGGAATAAATGAAGAACGGTGGAGGGAAAAAAGGACCAATTTGGTTTCCCCTTGATTTCAACTAATGCTTTCCAGAGTACAACTGAACACTGCCATACAGACCTCTTTCAGAGTCTAACCTGTTATAAGTACAGGAGAAACACATAAACTAAAAATTGACAGAGGTCGTTACCAGCAATCCCAGTCTTTCGTTCACAAATATCCCCAGATAAACAGGGATCACCAGACAGCTAAAGAAAACCACTGCCACCAAACAAACAAACAAAAAACAAAAAACAAAAAACACCACACACCCAACAACAAAAGAAACAAAATAAGCAAAATGAAAGAATTATTCAAAGAGGAGAATAAATTTCAAAATAAAATTTATTCAGTGTCCCAAGAATAAGACACTAATGTTAAGTAAAAGAAGGGCAGGTGGCCATAATCTATAAAGAAAGAAATCTTGGGAATATAAAGTAATAACTGAAATATAAAATTCAATGAAGGGCTGGAAGAAAAGGTCAAGAAACAGAGAAAAAAAACAGGCATGGCAAAATGAAAGAAAAAATTTAAAACAGTGCACTGCTAGAGAAGTTCTAAGAGACATTAAAAAAAAAAAAACATAAAGAAATACAGGGAACACAGAAGGAAAAAAATAATAAAAGAAATATAGATTTCCCAAAACTGAAGAAAGACACAAAAGTCTGCATTTTCAAAGGGTCCATCACTTGAATGAATTACAGAATGAGCAAACAAGGACTACAGCTTATTCTCTTTAATTTCATAATCCCACGGGTAAAAAGCTTCCAGAGAACAAAGCAGGTTACCTACAAAAATTCTTCATGCTAGTGCCAAGCCTGTCCGCAGTAAACTGGTTACTAAAAAAAATGTAATGGAATTCAACCTTCAAAATTCTGAAGGAAAACTACTTGAAGCCTGAATGCTATACCGAGGCAAGGCATGTACCAGGTATGAAAGTGAAAAGGACATTCTCAAACACTGTGTGGAACACACACACATACACACACACACACACCCTTTCCGAAAAAATTACTTCAGGAAGTGCTCTAGAAAATTGCAAAATAAATACAAGAGAGAGAGAGAGAGAGAACATCTAAGAGAGCATAGAACTTGTCCAAGAATGCAATTAAATAGCATGATATCAGCTGACCATATCCATATCAAAAGGCAATTCACATTAGAACTTCAACAAATAGTATGATTTCAAAACTGGATAACCAAGTGATGTTATAAAGGCATATACAGTCTTCTACCAATAGGGGTGAAATGTGGCATTAGAAAATCCAGGAAAAAAGTTATAGCCCAAACTAAAAGCCAAACTACTAAAGTATGACATGATCTTGAGTGCCAACAGCGTGTAAGAAATTCATATGCTCTCCCATCACATGCATCATACTACTTTGTTTATAGTTAATATATATTGTTTACACAGCATAATAGTGATTACTGCTTTTTGGAATCAAGTATAACTACTAAACCTTGATGATATAAAATAAATGTTACAGTTAACAAACTATTAAACGTTGATGATATAAAATAAATGTTACAGTTAACAAATTGGAGAAGAAATGTGAGGAAATCAAGGTAAAGATCATAAGGGATACTGATTTTTCTTAAGTTATGAAGTGGCAAGGTTATATATAAATAATTTATAGAATTAATGATGCAATAAATTTAACTATAAAAGCCCCCCCCAAAAAAAAAAACACAAAAAATGAAGAGAATAAGTATTAAAAGTAAAACTTCTCATTTTTCACAATGGGATATACTAGAATACTTAAGATCAGTCAAAAATAAAGTTTAGCGTATAATATATAAAGTTGGGATAATCAGCAGAAGAATTAAAAAGAAACAAGGTCTGCCCAGCCAGCATGGCTCAGTGGTTGAGCACTGACCTATGAACCCATTTGATTCCCAGACAGAACATATGTCCAGGTTGTGAGCTCCATCCCCAGGGTGGGGTGTGCAGGAGTCAGCCAATCAATGATTCTCTCTCACCACTGATGTTTCTGTCTATCTCTCCCTCTCCCTTCCTCTCTGAAATCAATAAAAATATATTTAAAAAAAACTAGAAAAGGTCTAAAATGGTTATCTCTGGAACTAGTTGGAAGAGGTGCATTTTATACCTTTGTGTATTATTCAAAGTCTTATGTTTATAAGACTATTATTTCTCAAAATTAATGCATGCATACCCATCACTAGAATTATATTTCCCATCTAACCAATGCAGAACACCGAGAAATTCTATTTTATTTTTTCCCATTTTCTATATTCCATGTACTATATACCAACCTTCTATAATGGTATTTCAGAGGAGACACAATTAAACAGACTCAACAACCACTCTAAACCCTTGATAAAAGGTGGTGATGGCAACAGCTTACATGTATGTTAAAATTGCCAAAGCCTACCCACATCCATGATCTTATTTAAAAATACCTTCCTTCACACAGCAGTGAAACCTGAAAATGCTTTCCCAATTTCCAAAATGAGAATAACATAAAAGATATGACACTGAACACAAACGTTCAGCCGCTCTGAACACAGTTTGGCCGTTTTGATGGAGTTAAACATAAACTTACCATAGGCCCCAGCAGGGTCATTCCTAGGTTACAGCCCAAGAAAAACACATCACACACTCACATGTACACACATGTTCCCAGCAGCTTTCTCCAAAACAGCCCCAAACTAGAAACAGTCCCAATGCCCAGCCAGTGGGAAACACGAGCTGTGGAAGACTGCTCAGCCAGGAAAAGGGACAAGCTAATGGACACACAACTCCAGAAAGGAACCCTAAAAGCTCAGGCCGTGTACCCCTCAAACCCTGCTCTCACCCCATTCTTCCCCCGCGTTTATATTTTCATGACTGTGCTCAAGGGCCCGAGACCCCAAGTTTTATCCTTGGGGTCTCTGCCCCATCCCCTTTTTGCAGACCCATCACCATGTCACCATAGTAACCGCTTCATTGCCATGGCAACATAGTCACTGCATGGCTCAGCCCACAGTTTAAGCTGCGGCCCATCTGAGGGTAGAGGCCATCAGGGACCACATGCTGGGGACAGGGTCCGAACCGCTCCTCCCTCAGCCCTGATGCACAGCCTGTGGCCTGGCCAGCCCGCTCCCTTCCACACGTGCCATGCTGAGAGCCAGAGGGGGTGAAGGCAGGGTGCTGAGGTCCCAGGAGGAGAAAGCTGGAAGGGCCTTCCTCAGGACGGGACAATTCGGGGAGCACAGAGAAGGGAGGGCCCTGAACCCCAGCCTCCGAGGGTGATGAACAGGGAGCAGAGGACCAGCCTCCAGCAGCCCGGCCACAGCCCTTCCACTTAACACCCACCCCCCTCCCCGCCCCCTTCTGGCCCTCGTCTGTGGATGCGGGGTCCAGGCTGGGTGACTTTCAGTATTTGTACGCATCTCAGCAGAACAATAAAGCATTTGGAGTGTGAAAAATATATATCATGCCATGTGAAAGTAATCAGACTCAAAGGACTACATGTTGTATGATTCTACTTGCATGAAATTGCAAAATTATAGTAACATCGGAGTAATGGTTACCCAGGGAAGGCAGGGATTTTTGGGGGTGATAGAAATGCTCTATGCCATGATTACAGTGTTTGTTACCCTCCTTTAAAAGTTTAGCAAAATTCATACAGGCCACACTTCAAATTGGTATATTTCATTATATGTAAATAACTCAATAAAGCTGATTTTTAAAAGCTCAAAAATACATCACCACATTTAACTATTAACAGCTTTCAGCATAGGTATGAACCACAGACCCTAAAAGAATATTAAAAGCACACCTTAAAAGGCAATGTTTAACCAGAAAATGACATCAATAACCGAAAAGTCCTGAGAGTGAAAGAGCCCTCATCCTACTCAATGTGGCCACGTGGATAAGCAGTTGGTTGCCTAGCAACTGGTCCAAACTCTAGAATTCTAATAAACACATTGACCACATTAGCAGAGGTGATCTCATAGAGGATAAAATGTTTCACATTGAAGAGTTCTTCCTTTAATATTACAAAAGCATAATAATGCATTTGAATTCTTTATCTACGGTGGGGGTAAACAAGAAATACTAAAAGTAGATCATGAAAAACAAAACATAAAATTAAACATACACACACACACACACACACACACACATGTGATCTTTCAATCAGGACTTTACTTACCTACTCATTCATGAGATTGTGAATCCAAGAGTTTGTGGGTGAACCCTCCTCCCCCCTTTACTACTTTAATTCCTTCCCCTACCACCATCCAAACTGGCATAATATAACTGAATTATGTGATTTATGTTTACGTGTCTTAAAAATGCATACAAGTTAGACAATTTCGTTCAATATTAAATCATTCTAAAGATTTCTCTCTGTATTTGTAGAGTCAGCAGGTAACACAGAAAACATGACATCAATTTTCTGTAACATAACATGCACACATCATACCAGAAAGCCAAACCTGATTATAAATCATCAAAATAAAGAATTACAGTCCGGCTGGCATGGCTCAGTGGTTGAGCATCAATCTATGAACCAGGAGGTCGTGGTTCGATTCCCAGGTTGCGGGCTGGATCCCCAGTGTGGGGCGTGCAAGAGGCAGCCAATCAATGATTCTCTGTCATCATTGATGTTTCTCTCTCTCTCTCTCTCTCTCCCTTCCTCTCTGAAATCAATACAAAAATATATATATATATTTTAAAAGAATTACAAAGAATCCTTGAATAATCAGCAAATATGCTAAATATCATGTCTCTCTCACTGGACATGGTACATCACAGTTGACATAGTTAACAGCATCAGGAAAGAAATATCAACTTCCAGACACCACCACGTGTCAGCACACTTACCAACCACGCACTCTGGCTTTGCAGCACTTACCCCTCTTCTGAACCCAACCTTCTTTCACAATGGTAACATCGCTCATGGTGGCTCCCGCTAGCCCCCAACTCGGAGAAATGGGAGTTTGTGGTATCAGCTTTGGGGTTTTTATCTGCGGCTGCTGCCCTTCCCACTCTCTAGTGATGACTCAGCCTGGAAGGAAGTATTGAAGAAAGAATGTCTTTTTTTTTTCTTTTTTTTTTTGCCATTCTTGGAGATCACACAGCAATAACAAACAACTAATTCTTTGTCAATGTCTTCAATGGGCCTGACCTTACATAAAAGTCCAGCTCTTCGAACTGGGGGACGCATTTATTCAATAGTTGTATAACGAACACACTTCCCTCGTCTTGTGACAGGTTTCAAATGATAGTTGAAACTTTTAAGCTAAGAGGCTGCAATAAAAAAAATGTCTTTCAGAAAACTACTGTCACACCTACCCAAAGCAAACAGGACATTTGGTTTGGTGATGTGTGTTTGAGGCAGAAGCAAAGAGAATGAAATTAAGTGGACTAAAAAGCAAACCTTCCATCTATGTCTAATTTCAAAAATCTGTCAATTTAAAAATAGTTACGGGAAAGCAATTGCGGATGTTTTTAATCGCTGCGTTTTGTGTAAAATACCATGTGCTAAGAAACTAACATGTAGGTATGCTTAGTCTGCTTAGTTCCAAGAAATATTTTAGGTGGGTTACAATAAGTATATTATAAATAATACTAAATCAATTACTTTTAATGTAGACAAAGTAACACGGGGAATATATGGAGTATTCAAGATGTGCCAGGTACTTGTAGAGGCGCTTAAACCTATTATTCATAAAAGATTACTTCACAACCACCTTAGGAGGGTACTATTATCCCATTTCACAGATGGGGAAACTGAGGTTCATAGAGATTAAACAGCTTGCCCGATTTGAACACAAAATGATGGAGCCAAGCTGCCTTTGATGTTACCTTAAATCAGTGGTTTTCAACTAGTGTGCCGCAAGAATTTCTAAAACATATAATAATACTAACACAATATAGGGATGAAGTATTAGAGAATTGTATGCCTGAAACCTATATAATTAACCAATGCTACCTCAAGAAATTCAACTGAAACAGAACATCCAATACCTGACTATTTAGTGGAGGGCACTGACCTCTTTTCCCCTTAAGATTATCAAATAAAAAATTGACAAGAGCTCTGGCTAGTTTGGCTCACCGGACAGAGCATTGGCCCACTGAAGGGTCCTGGGTTCGATTCTGGTCAAGGGCAACTATCTGCGTTGCAGGCTCAATCCGTGACCCTTGTCGGGGCACATGTGGGAGGCAACCAATCAATGTGTCTCTCTCACATCAATGTTTCTCTCTCTGTGTCTCTCCCCCTCTCTTAAAAGAAAACAAAAAAATAATGATAATAATTGCCAATACAACAGGTGTCCAGTGTGATGGAAAATTATACTGCAGAACTTGAGTAATTCGTTTATATGTGCCACGAAATGAAAAAGGTTGAAAACCGCTGCCTCCAGTAAAGATTAAAAGGAAGCCAGGGTAAAAGCCTGTGCATTTGTGAAGATGGGCAACACTTTAGCACGAGCTTTCGGAAGCAATGCACATAAGAACACACTATAGGTTTCAATATTCACAGCGCCCAGAAGTATCTTCAAAAAGAAAAAAAGAAGTTGCTCAAGGGGTATAATTCTTCCTGCGACACAAATCTGAAATTCTGATCATGGGTCTTTACAAGACCCCTTCCACTGTTAAAAAAAACAAAACAAAAAAAACCAAAACACAAAAAACCAAAGTCCCCAAAATATCCTCCCACACAAATAGCATGAGTTTTACAGGGTGGTTTCTGATTGTCCCTCTCAACCTGAAAAAGGAAATACTCAGATAAAGTGGAGTGAAAGCATTTCCCAGAAAAGGGTCAGAAACGTAGCCCAGGGATGCAGGCGTCGATTTCAGAAAACCAGGAAATGCATGGACAGACCAGATCAGGTGCCCTTTTCTCAAACTGATTTTTGATCCATAGGCCTCGGGGTTAATAAAGGAGAGACTCCTCGCTAGCACGAGACTGAAGGACAGTTCTTCTCCTGATGCAGGTTAAGGGCACGGCCTAATCATGGAGCAGTCAGGGATCCAGACTAGAGACCCCACAAAGTCCATGTAGTGGAAGCCAAGGCCATGGCCATCGTATGCCCTGGACCTCCTGGCAGGGCCCAGCTTATCCTCAAAGTCCTCATGCTCTCCTGCTGTAGGGTCCACAGGGATATTAGAATCGGGGGATAGTACCCCCAAGTATGTTTGACAGGATATTAAAAAGTGATTCTGGAAAATTTTTTTAAAAAAAGATGGGAAAAAGAAAAATTCTTTGGTCCAATAAGTTGGGAAAATTCTGCAAAGCATGTCCCTTCCTCTTGAAACATGACAGTATAAACATATGAATCCTCTCAGCAAATCCTAAAGGTATTTCAACACACAGGGCTCTCTTTTTCTTCTTCTGCAGTAGTGTGTATTGATATCCAGGGGAGTGCATGCTGGGAAATGCCACAGGATGTGGCCACATCATTCAAGACAAGACTCGTGTCACCCTTAAAAGCGGGCAACAAGCAAAGAAACCACAAAACCCTCTGGTCAAGAGTCCCAAGATCGTTTTAATTTCGTTTATGAAACTTTCTGAGAACTTCAGCATGGTCAACTGGCTACATGACACAAACAGAGCCAGGCCATTAAAAGGGGTAACTCTTTACATGAATAATCAAAAGAGAGTTAAATGGTGGGGGCACCAGAACAAAAGGAGGTGTTTTGGGGAGCTGCCCAGCAGGCCTTCCCCTGTTCTACTGTAGCCAGGGGCCTCACGTCCATTAAAGCAACTCTTCGCTTCTGACCAGAAGATTACGTCACCCGGGTAAAGGGAAACCCTATCTGAATACTCTTAGGATTAGAAATGCAAGAGGTCAGGGGTCAATGCTTAGTAATAACCAAAAATAATCCATATCCAATAAACGTATTTAAAATGTGGACTTTCCTATTTTTAATAATGTATTACCATACCCTTATTAAAAAAAAAAAAAAAAAAAAAAAAAAAAAAAAAAAAAAAAAAAAAAAAAAAAACACTAGAAAAACAAAAAAATTGTCCAAATGGATGTTTTTAAGTGGACATTTCATTGAAAGAATCTTAAATCTGGAAGTGACCATGGGTTTCCGGTTGAGGGCAGGGTCAAGACAGATGAAGAGGCTCGTCCAAGGTCACTGGGCTACTCGATGGAGGCCCAACACGGAGCACCAGGCGCATGCTCTCCCCACCAGCACCGCCCTCCAGGGTAAAACAAGGACCGAAATGCCCACCTCAACCCAAAGTCACTGAATTCCATTTTATAGGAAACTGTTTCAAAAACTAGTATTTTAGATTAAAAAAAAAAAAATGTTCACTGGCACTTATATATTTAACCTGTTAAGATCTATGTTAAATCAACAGGATAAAATTTAGCATCTTTGTGAGGGGCAGCGACCTCACACATTACAGAGATGGCTTTATGCATGTGCATCTTACAATGTGAACAGATTCTACCCGTAATCAGAACTTTCAGCTTTAAAATTGCTCCTGACTGAAATGACACATCCTTTGAACACAAACTTAAAAGACCTTCAAAGGTATCAATATGCTAGAAATAAATAAGTGCTTGTTTGTATATCAAAACAAATGCTATTAACTCATAAGCAGCCAGCTGTACTCTTTCATTTCCCTGCAATGACAACATTCCTGTCCCTCGTCATCTACCCTCTCCCCCTCAGTCTATTAAAAATACTCATCTGCAGCTCTGGCTGGGTTGGCTCAATGGATAGAGTGCGGCCCTCAGACTGAAGGGTCCTGGGTTTGATTCTGGTCAAGGGCTCTATCTCAGTGCAGACCTGATTCCCAGCCTGGGGCCGTATGTGGGAGGCAACCAATTGATGTGTCTCTCTCACATCAATGTTTCTCTCTCTCTCTCTCTCTCCCTCTCCGGTGTCCTCTCCCTCCCTCTCTCCCTCTTTCCTACCCTCCTTTCTTCTTCCTCTCTTCCTCCCTCCCTCCCTTCCACTCTCTCAGAAAAACAATGGAAAAATATCCTTGGGTGAGAGCTAACAAAAAACAAACAAACAAAAAAAAAAAAAACGCACTAATCTGCAAAATGATGAGCTGGACTTGAAGCATGTAACCTGTTCAGGAATGCAGAGTGAACTTCATCTCCTCCTAACAGTCCCAACTTCCCTAGAAATCTGTCCTATCCAATGAGCTTTAACAGACAACATTGGGTTTATTTTTCTTTTAAGCCTACTTCATTAAACATTTCATCACTGGGTAACCTAATTTTTCCCATTCTTATAAAAAAATTGCACACGAAATTCTTGGCAGATTCAATTTAGAATTTACTCAAAGTGGTTATAATAAGGGTACTTTTGTTCAGACTATTTGAGAATTTGATGATAATAATTGCACCTGAATGTCATTTTACAATTGAAAAAACATTTTCACGTCTTTTACCTCGTTCAATAGCATTTTTATTTGTAAAACAAGTTGGCAGTG
>PVJN01058612.1:0-12104 GCA_004026805.1 Lasiurus borealis | reverse complement strand
TCAAAGAAGTCCACATCATTTCCATTGTAAGCATTCTTCATTTTATTGGTCATAACCCGCAAAGCCATGACTTGACGAAGGATCAGTGTGTCTGGTTTACTGGTGTCAACCTGGACCTCTGGATTACTGACCTGGTTGGCTAATCCATTTCCTGTCACTGCAAATAGGTACCTGGGATAAGAAATGACCCCATTGAGATGATCACTAAGACAAAAAGCTGCACAAGATCCAACATTTCTGCCTAGATTCTAGTATCTGCACTGAGTACAATTAATTTCCATGTCTAAACGAACTTAATTTTTTCCTTTTTCTGGGTATACATCTTGTTTCTCCAACTTGACCATGACTTTTTGAAAGCTACCCATTTTGCAGAGGTTGGTGGATCAGAGTAAAGTGCTGAAGTGTGGGTACTTATTTAAATTACTGAGTGTGTAGAGGAGGGACACAGGCTATCATCACATAAGAGGATAGATCTAAAGGTTTATGAGGCCAAGCCATTGGGCAAAGGACCACAGGTATTAAATATTTTTATATGACACTATTGGAACAGCTTGATCCCTTGTTGGGGTCCTAAAGCTAGTATATGACTATTATCACAAAGTTTTTCCCCAGTACATGTAAGTGGGTACCTTCTCAAAACTTCTACAGTAAAACCCATTCCTAAGAAACTCTAGAAGCCTTCCATGTTGTTGCTACCTACCCTAAACTGCTTCTTGACTGACAACTGAGAAAATCCTCCCTGAAGGTTACCCAGGCATTTAGGAAGAGACAGATTGCAAATCCATGCAACTAAGGCTAACCTGCTTTTGCCTTTTCCATTCCAGCAGTCATCCTCATTGCCATTTCCCGCAGCCATCCTCTCATCGTTGCAAACATTGCTCGGAAGAGAGGACCAGAACTTCTTAGCCTGTTTCAGTTTCTCTTTGACATCAGTAACCTAATTAAGAAAAACAAGGGAGAGACCTATAAAATCACACAAGCCTACCTTGTAGAGGTGCCTTTTGAACATTTCTAAAGTAGCTCCAGGATGACATGCAATTCATTTTCAACTTTAGTCACCAGAGAAAAATGAACATCAAATTTATACTTAGAACTACAAAATCACTCCAATAAATTAAAAATCAAAATATTCAGAAGGAGCTGAGCTGCCTGGATCCATGTCCATTTACCTCTTCATTGTAACTATCATCTGAGGCCCACCAGATTCCATAAACTGTAGATACAATAAGACACAGTCTCTTCCCACAGGACTTTTATGCTCAAGCTCAAGCTTATATATTGTCCACTCTGTGATACTTGCCTTTCCCTGCTCTCCATCCCCTCCTCTCTGTTCTTTCCTACTACTATATTTGAAGCACATTACTGTGTACTAGTATAATGCAGTCTTGCTTACATTTTATCCTTCTCCCAGCCTATCATTAACTATATATCACCTTAGTTAGTAAGCTAGAATGTCTGCATTTCCCTCTCTTTTGGGCTTTTTCAGATAAGGACTTATCTTATTCTTCTGAGCCACCTTGTAAATACCACAGTAGTGACAGGCTCATAGTAGATGCTTAGTAAATACATTGTGAAACAAGGGTTGGGGGGAGTTGAAATAAGACTTATTGCATCACGCTTTTTTAGACTGCATATGAACTTTCTCAGCTGGAAGTGGAAGAGGAAGATTTACTGATACATTCCATTTGCTTGAAAAGTTTCGCCTGAAAGACCCACACTTATAAGCTTTCCAATTAAAGATGTATTTTGCACAAATACTTTCATTTTTTTTGTCATTAATCATGGCCATTCCTGACAAAGTGCTTACCAGTTGGTCCAAACTAGTGCCAGCTGCTGTGGTTGGGCGTTCCTCAGGGTGATATGGTCTGAAGCGAGTACTAAAGGCACTTTCAGAGATGGAACGGGAAATGCGTCCAGCTGGGAGGGGCTTCGGGGGTCCACATCCCTGAAAAACCTGCATTGGAGCAGCAGGATAACATTAGGGAAGTCACTTTACAAACTGGAGGGGGCCCTGGGATCCCTTTGCCAACGTCCTGCCTTCATTACCTTCTGAGACACTTGTACACTATTGTCCTGCATGTTCATAATGGCATCAGAAATCTTCACATCGATGGGATCCATGACTGATTCAATGTTGAAAGGGCCCTCTAGCCTCTCCGCCACCATTAGCATTGCATCTAACATGAGATTTGGGGAAGAAAAATACAGCATAAAAAGTAAATAATTAGTTCACGATAGGTAATCAGTCTGATTATTTTACTGTTTCCAGTTGGAGGAGGGGGAAGCACAAATCATAATTAATTAATGTTTTTATATCAATTTCTATTATGCCAAACTGTACTAAGTCACTATGTATTACCAGCTCCCTAACGTATGAAGTGGCCAGATGAATGCTTCATTCTCCAACAAGGAAACCCAATCAGGAATCTTCCATTTTACTGATTTTTCATTCCTCCATGTGTCAGTGGCTGTCACTGGAAGGCTCTGAGCTAGCTCCCAGCTGACAAACCAAAAGCTGGAGGCAGAATAACATGCCAGCTCTCCCAGACTTCGTAGGATCTTTTCTTTTTAGGTTCCATTTACAAGAGTCAAAATATATATATCATTTAAAATCCTGGCATAGCAACATGTAATTTTTTTTTTTTTTTTTTTTTTTTTTAGGAAACCCTTCCAGATGCCCAAGAAAATACAAATAGAAGTATTCCTCCGAATTCTATTGACTTTAAAGAATGAAATTTTGAAAAATACAACTTTTGGAATAAGAACAAATTCCCATTTCAAATATAAGGGCCTTGATTTTATTTTATAACAAAAGATGTACCTCTCTGGATAAAAACAGCACAAGAGGCAGTGCACACAAACCACATACAGCATATCTTCACTGATTACTCAAGTCACTTTTACATATTGGCAGAATCTGGAATGTTTTAGCACACATTAAATCTCTTAAACAAAATATGCTGTACTTGTTTTCTTGCCAGGGATGTTTGTTGGGATTATGAGATTTCGTATTTTGGCCTGATACTTATTGTGCAAAATTAAATGAAATTGAAAACGTAATCATGTAATCTCCACTTTATACTCTAGTGCTTACAGCATGGCAGGAAAGGACAGTGAGGCCCACATTATCTACAACCTTTAGGTAGTCCAAGGACAGGGGTTAATTTCCAGATGACTGTCTGTGGCCTCAAAGAACACTGTAGGCCACACTGAACTTCTACCTAAGCTTTCTAGTGAAAAGGAGTTTCAGCATCAGCATATCAATGAAATCAAATTTGGTCAACCTTTCACCTTCAACCTAGAACAAATGCAACAGAGCATTTTAAAGCACAGGCTCATTTCTCTACACTACAATTCCGATGTCACAAACCACAAATAGATTTCTGTGAAATGCAATTTTTTTTGCAAGTAATAACAAATGAAGTTTCAGGTTGCATTGTGGTAAGCACCAATAAAATGACGCTTCCAACCTCTAAGTAAAGCCTGCCAGCGTGAATATACCATTGTAATAGTGGAGAGAAAAAATGCTTTTGATGTGTTAGCAAAAGGAGACTTTTGTAAACAAGTGGAGCACAACTTAAATGTGTTCATCATTGTCAAAGCAGCAGGGCTACCACGTACAGAAAGCACATTCCTTCATAGCTGAGAAGTCAGCTCTTGCTCCAAATAAAAATATTATGAAGACAGATAATAAACATCCAAAAATGCAGAATTTAAATAACAGAAAACAGTGCATTTTGTAACCACTTATTCCCCTAGTGGCGAGGAAAGGCCAGATCACTAATGTGTTTGGTTAAAGACTGAAAAGAAACATAAACCCCAATTCACTGGCTGTTTGGCGTCTTTGTAAACTCTGAGCCTGCCATACACAAGGGCCTGGGAATGGAGAGTGAATCTGGGCCTTTGTTGGGGCCGGTGCCATGGCGTTATGTGTTGCGAGGCTGAAGAATGCGAATGGGGGCGAATTCTGCTTGTGGCCTGTAGCCCAGGAGCCAAAGCTGCCCCCAACCCCTGAGGAAAGTCATGATTAGTTATCAAATGGGCTCTTCCTTGCAGCAGCAAGCCCTGACTAGAAGCGCCAATCTCAGTCCAAGGATGGTTGGTTTGGAGTTTGGGTTTTCTTCTGGTTGAACTAGGCCACAAGTCTCATTTACAGGATACTTGATTGTCTGCCACCTTTGAGGAATCGGCTGTTGTCTCTACCAGTAATCCAAATATCCTAATACGAAATTCCCGCTGGCAACAATGTGACATTAATAAGTTTGGTTACAAGTCCAACAGTGTTAATACTAATACAGTATGTGATGGAGGACAAGTGGCACCTAAGCATAATTTGTGACTCTTCAGAAACTGACTTTTTTGGTTGGAGGTGGAGAGCAGGAAGAGTATTCAAACTGAAGGTTTCATAGAATGAATCTCTTACAAAACCAAGTCCAAGGTATTTCAAAACTTTGGATCCACCTTGATAAAGGCTGATGATACTTTAATAGGTGCAGTTAAAGAGAGGAAAGGAAGGTCATGACAACCAGAAGCCAGACTTGGAAAACTCATTCTTAGTCTCTTAAAGAGTCTAGTCCAGTGGCTCCCAACCTTTTTGGCCATGCCCCACCTAAGCATCTCTAAAATCCTGATGCTTCCCCATGACATATAATTCTTATTATTCAAAAAGTGAACTCCTTTCCTGACCAGTTGGCTCAGTGGATAAAGCGTTGGCCTGTGGACTCAAGGGTCCCTGGTTCAATTCTGGTCAAAGGGCACATGCCTGGGTTTCAGGCTGGATTCCCAGTAGGGGGCATGCAGGAGGCAGCCAATCAATGATTCTCTCTCATCATTGATATTTTTCTCCCTCTCTCTCAGCAATAAAGTAATTTTTTTTAAAAAAAGTGAACTCCTATTCATGTGGAAGAAGCCTAAAAAGCCATTAACTTGGTCTAAACAAGCATCCAAAGAACATGGCATCCATAAAAGAACAAAAGGACAGTTGAAGAACTGAGGAAGAAATTGTTTAAAAAATAATAGTATGAAGTGATATGAAAAAAATAGCAAATAAAGTTTTAAAACGTAGAATAGAGAACTGAAATGCATAAATGTCACAATATATATTTATATGCTATCTACGAGGCCCCTAGAACTATGAGAAATGCAAAAAATCCACTGCTAATAACGCATTCTCGAATTGCCCCCCTTAAAAATCAAATTGGCCCCCTGTGGTGCATGTGTCCCATGTTGGGAACCACTGGTCTAGTCCAACTGCAGGATTTCAGCACTCAGGATCTCAGCACTGAGTTACTCCCCGCCCCAGCAACAAAGCCATCCTTCCTCACTAGGGAAAGTGATTCCTTTTGCACTGGCCTCACCACTAGTCTGGAAGAACAAAAGGCAGTTTCCAGACTTAACCCCAAGATCTGATTTAAAGAAGTGGAAGAAAAAAGAAAACCTTTGACCATTCATTAACTGCAATCATATAAAGGGAAAAGAAAAATTCCTTACAAAGAAAAAAAAAAAAAAAAGCCTTACAGCACGTATGGCAGAGGCATGTAAATTGGGGCTAAATTCTGCAACCACAGAGCAAATTAATTAGACCCTTGTGAAAATTCATGAAAAAGCACCAGAGATTAACAATGTCTATTATTCTTGGCCTTTTATATCAGCTTATTAAAATAAAAAGTAAAATACCCATTAAACATAATGTTTAAATACAATTATACACCTCAGCCCTCCAAAAAGTATCATTTAAAATAACTGCGGAAAATTAACTCAGAAATTCTACAAATTTCTACTTGGGTTTAATTTTATTTCTTGAAAGATAACATGTAATTTTTAAAACACAAAACAAGAACTTTAGTCCTCCTTGTTTTAGGTTACCTTATTGAGAATATTTATTAAGCAGCCAAGTATGGTTTTGATTTCATATGAACCTGCAAATTGTTGGAAATATATGTATAAAAATTTGTATTTTAATACAGGATATGAGTTATAGTTTTGTACAGAATATTAGAATAATAGGATAGTGCAAATGGCATGCCCTTCTGCACCTTATTATCGATATGTCTGTAGAAAAGATAGCAAAACCAGATCACTGTCACCATACATTTTTTGGTACCATATGGCAAAATCTATTCCTTTGCCCAGAGAACTAATATGCTAGAAGTTATAGGGGAAAGTGAAAAGGCTACCAACTTAAAACAAATAAATGCAGCAAAAATAAATTGCAAACTTGATATTTGGGTATGGGGTGACAGTGGGATTTAAAAAAAAGAAAAAAAAACATCAACTTTAGATCTGCAAGTTCCATGGGCTTTTGTTTCCATTTGGAATATTTTAAAGCAACACTCTCTCCCATGCTTCATTCTGGGCATGATGTGCCATTTGTGAATGTATGTCTTTGCTGGTCTTATACATTCCCTTTCATGGTATACTGCTTTTCTGTGCATAGAAGATTTTTTTTTTCAGGTCTTCTAGCTTTGAGCTATTTAGGCTACAATTGTGCTGAAGTGCTTAATATTCACATCTTTTTTTTTTTTCCTGTGTCAGTGTTAGCAAGAATCTGTTGGAGCCAATTTATTGATGCACTTTCAATTTCAAACAGAGTTAAAATGATAATTAGCTCTCATGCAGACTAAAAGGCATTCCCCACTCCACACACACAAAACAAAAGCCAGCACATTGCATACATGTTCCCATGATGTGGACAAATAAGTGAAAAATAGATGCTTATAAAAATACTCAAATTCTGCTATTATGCAGAGGTGACTGGGGATGGAAAAAATCTGAGTCTGTTTGTATGAGTTATTACTATGTGTATGTGGGACAACTAGACCCTCGGTATTAAGAGTTTCAACACCGATGCTTCGGGACTAATGTGTATTTGGTAGGCATCAAGGGAGTCAATGAGTGGACATTTAAATATCCTTAATTTATCCTTCCCTACAAATCATAATTAAACTTCTTAGAAACTGGCCACTTTACTATAGTGCTATCAGGGTTCCAGTAATGTTTTTGTAGTTTTTAAGTATATGCAAGAATATTTACCTCTAATATTATCAAGATAAACATTTTTTCATCTCACCAGAGTAGCCTGTCATTGTTAAATCCTCTATAGAAAGAGAACTCCTCAAATTTATATAGTCGTATTTCACTTGACCGAATATCCAATGGGTATCTGGCCAGAATGAAGATTTGGTTGCAGTGTAACAGAAACAATATTTTCAGTACCACTTTTGCAGTACAGTGATGACTGTAAACTAGCATTTACGTGGATACTAGCCCATGATGCATTACCCAAACTGACCTTTGGGGGAAAATATCAAAAAGCTATTTTCCAATTATTAAAACTTAGTATTCACTGTGTCAAATGTCTTCAGAAGCGCCACTATTAGTTTAAGGGAACATGTATAATAGTATGAACTTTGAGTAGAGTTAAAATTGACAAACATTAAATAACAAATCGAAATTTCATAGCTGACAATTGCAATACTCCTTGTGGCAGGAAACGGAACTATTTGCAACGACACAAATACATTAATTGCTTGCTCACCTATGAAATTGTTCCACTCAGAATCAAGATCTCCTTGATTGGCCAAACAGCCTCTCATGATGTTCGAGCAGTAGTTGTAACATGGCTTCACCGTCACTAGACCCTGGCAGTGGGAGCAGTAAATCATCTTCAGCAAGGCTTGGGTACACTGGGCTGTGGGAGTTACCTGATTTGGGAGAAGAAAGAAACAGTGTTGGGAGCAGAGATAGACACAGAAGTTGCAAGTCTATCAATATAACCTTGAAGGCTTGGCCATGAATTTAACTTAAGAATGAGTTGTGATGGATCACATTTAGCAGGCCTGGCCCGCTTACTGAAGAGGTGACATAGAGCAAAGTCAGATAAAAAACAAGGTGTGTGCTGGGAAGAATGATTGGGGGAAGATAGGGATTAACATTACATTCCCTTAAATAACCAAGCTCCATGTAACTCCCTGTAAACTCTCACTCCTCCTTCCTGGCTCTCAATCTCTGACAGTCACATATGCACTCTCACTCACATTAAATGACTCAATTATTTCCAAGTTCTCTTACAAATATCTTTCCAGGATCATCCATGAGACGCAGTAGTAGAGGCTCCTTTACCTGTCCACTGTGCATGGCTTGCTATTATGGCCTCTACCATCACTGTGCCTTGCCAGACTAGAAAACAAGCACACCTTTCTTTTCAAAAACTGCCTTTGAAATTTAACTCACTAATCAAGGTTAGAAGGGTACCTTTGTATGTATTGCATTCTATACCCATAGCTGTGCAGAAGGCAACATTAATGTAATCTACAGAGAAGAATACAAATACATTTAAACTTGCAGTTATGTGAGGGCCTTCTAAAGCTTGGGAGCAATAAAGCAGAGTCCTCAGGGAACACCTAATGAAAAAGGTGGGACTACAGTTAAATTTTGAGGAAGAGATTGGATTTAAGTTATCAGGAAGAACATACACATTGAAAGCATTAAATGAACAAAAGCTGCAGAAGAATATATCAAGCACATCGTGGCATCTTAGAATGGGGTTGAGGAATTGTGGGAAATAAGGTTGGATACATAGGAAGGAGTGTATGCGTGGACAGAATTTAAAAGGGCTTCAACATCAGGCATAATCAGACAATATATAGACAGGACTCCTAGAAGTTCACAAGGAAGGGGAATAGCCAGGGTGAAAGCAGTACTAAACTAGATTGGACTGGCCACCCTCTGCAGAGAAATGAAACTTAGTTTCATCTTCCTACTTTCATAAAGTAAAATTATCTTGGGCATGGAATTGCTAATACCATCCTGTCACTCATTTCCATCTATGCTCAGAAAGGATCCTGGCTAGGTAGCACAGACTGGCTGCTAACCAAATGTTCTGGTCTTCCCATTCTCACTGCCCCACCCTCCTCTTTTGGAGTCAGTATCAGAAGATTAGTTCATTCCTCTCTATCAGTACCAACCAGTTCTGAAAACACAGACTTTTAAAAGCAGATACCACTGCAAAGAACAGATGCAGGGATACAGGGCTATCCAACAGTACACTTCACCTGCTTGGGGTGTGATTCTGCATACCACTTATCAACAGTACCCCAAGGAACAGAAGAAAAACATACTCACTCTTATTGCAAACAGCTTAGAAGAGAGGGAGAAAACATCCAACAACGTAGTAATTATATAGACTAAAGTCAACATTCCCTATGAAGAAATAGGGTTTTCCAGTAATTTTAACCAGTCCCAAATGTCTTCCTAGCACTAAGTTAGTCTTTTTTACTATATATTGCTATAAAATCTAGGCTAACAAATACCCTAGAGGAATGGCCATTCTATATAGCTAGGTTTTCTGGATAGCTGTAAGTTCATTCCTTTAAATCAAGTCACATATAGTTAAGACTTTGATACTTGTCCACCCCCTCATGTTACAGAGGAGCAAAAAGGCCTGGAAAGAGGAGGCAGCTGAAGAATGGAAGCAGATGAAGAATCATAGAAGTCTTGGCATTGGAAGGGGCCTTAGAGGTGAGAGTACAGCTCTCACATTTAAGGGATTAAGAAAACCAAAGCCAAAGAGATGAATTGATTGCTGACAGCCACCCTGATACATTTGATTATAGTACTGCATCTTATCAAATCTTTGGATGAAATGATTTCCCAGATGTGTCATGTTTCCCTGCCTTTTTAAACAGAATATATTAAACTAGAGTTTTCATCCAGTTGTTTTCTTCTTTATCTTAGTTTCAGGTTCCACATTGGTGAGACTACTAAATAGCTGGATTTTAGAAAGGTAAAGAGTTATTATGTAAATACCTAAGAAAAATCATATATTGGCACATGTAATTTATTGAATATTATGCTTAAAAGGAAACAATACCCTAGTAAGAAGAAATGTAGAAGGCCAAAGTGTCAACAAATAGTT
Source organism: Lasiurus borealis (assembly GCA_004026805.1). Classification (NCBI taxonomy): domain Eukaryota; kingdom Metazoa; phylum Chordata; class Mammalia; order Chiroptera; family Vespertilionidae; genus Lasiurus; species Lasiurus borealis. The sequence continues at coordinate 2,188 of PVJN01058612.1, read as the reverse complement.
ACTGAGCACCTACTATGTGCCAGGAATTATTCTGGAATATATTTGTAACCAGATAACAAGGCAAGTAGAAATTTCTATTTTAGAATATGTAACCTGTTCTAGAAAATGTGAAGACATTCCAAAATAGTATGGGCCTTTAGAAAATAAAAAAGCAATTTTAAATCCAATAGTTACATTCCAGAAACATTTTTTTCAAATGTCCTTTTCTTTTTTAACTCTAGGAAGTAGTCCACTATTTTCTTAGTTCAATTATAAATCCAAATCACTCATGAAGTAGACCCTGTAGTACCCTCTCTGAAAGTAGGTTAATGGTTCAAGTTATAAAAACAGAGACCATAATAAATGACACTGTAGAGTTTTATTTAAAAGAGATTATGAAGCTTGATTTAACAGTTTTTTTCATTTCAATTTTGGCAACGTAATGACTCATGCTCTGCATATGATTTGTTGTTTAACTACTAAAAATGATCACAGGAGGAGAATCCAAGATGGCAACATAGGTAAATACCTACACTGCTGCCTCGTACAACAATTTCAAAACTACAACTAAAAGACAGAATGGACATCATCCAGAACTATAGAAAAGCTGGTGGAGTGGAAATTCTACAACTAGAAAGAAAGAGAGAGGCTCACAGATACCCAGAGGAGCTGCAAAAACCTGAGGTATGAAGATACACGTGTGGAGAGAGATGGTGCCAGAGAACCTGGCTGGCTTTCTCTGGCGGGAGAGAGACGGAGACTCTAAACGGCATTGAACCCCTTATCCTACGACACTAAACCCCAGATCCAGCCGAAACTCATACGGGGGGAGCCTAGATTCTGAAAAGGGAGAAGTGCACGGAAATTTAGGGGAGTAGCAAAAGATCAGAAGTCTAGTGGGGCGCATAGCACTGCGCAGAGGACAGACTGCTGATTGTGCCACTGGCTTTCGCGAGTAGGTGGGAGACAGACTCTCCCAACTGCGTCACTTCTAACTCCACTAACCCCCGGGTTTTGGGTGAAACCCTGGGGATCCAGACTCATATGATCCCGGAGTGCAGGAGAGCCAGAAAGGCAGCAGTCTAGAGGCACTGCAAGAGAAAGCAAGCCCGTACACAGGGACTGCTCCAGCGATTACCCAGTCACAGGGGCCGTGGAGGGTGGGGCTGACTGGAAGGCAAGGCGGTCCCTTAAGCCGGGAGACTCCACCCATCACAATCTCAACAGAGAGGCTTCTGCAGTTTTGCAAGTCTGGTACTATAAGGCTGAATCCAACACAGAAGTTCTCCCAGCATAGTGAAAATGCCGAGACAAGGGAAGGGATCACAAACAAAAGAAATGGAGGAAAACAAATGACTGGATATAGAGTTCAAAACCATGTTTATAAGGTTTTTCAAGAATATCCTAAAAAAGTTGGATAAAGCTAGCGAGACCCAAGAGGAGATGCAAAAGATCCAACTAGAGATGCAAAAGGTCCAACTAGAGATGGAAAAGGACCAACTAGAAATTAAACATACACTGACTGAAATAAAAAATATTATACAGAGACCTAACAGTAGACTAGAGGAAGGCAAGAATCAAGTAAAAAATTTGAAATATAAAGAATCAGAAAACAATCAACTCGAAAAGCAAGAGAAAAGAATCCAAACATGTGAAGATAACATAAGGAGCCTCTGGGACAGCTTCAAGTGTACCAACATCAGAATTGTGGGGGTGCCAGAGGAAGAGAGAGAGCAAGATACCGAAAACCTATTTAAAGAAATAATGACTGAAAACTTCCCACATCTGGTAAAAGAAATAGACTTACAAGTCCAGGAAGCACACAGAAGCCCATGTAAAAGGAATCCAAAGAGGACCACACCAAGACACATCATAATTAAAATACCAAGAGCAAAAGACAAAGAGAGAATATTAAAAGCAGCAAGAGAAAAGCAGTTCATTACCTACAAGGGAGCACCCATTCGACTGTCAGCTGATTTCACAACAGAAACTATGCAGGCCAGACGGGAATGGCAAGAAATATTCAACATGATGAATAGCAAGAACCTACAACCAAGAATACTCTATCCAGCAAAGCTATCATTCAGAATTGAAGGGCAGATAAAGAGCTTCACAGAGAAGAAAAAGCTAAAGGAGTTCATCAACTCCAAACCAGTATTATATGAAATGCTGAAAGGTACTCTTTTAGAAGAGGAAGAAGAAAAAGGTA
>PVJN01058611.1:0-12104 GCA_004026805.1 Lasiurus borealis | reverse complement strand
CCACAACTCCCCACCCCAGGGACCACAGCCCTTCTTCCTGGCTGCAGGCCGGTCTCTCCTTCCTACAGTTCCAGGCAGGGAACCGCAGGCCCAGAGCCCTTTAGCCCGCCTCCTCCCACTCCGTGCGGCCACGAACTCACCGTGCTGCTTGCGGGGCAATCCTTTCTCTGCTGCCTGGAGGCACGGCCAGTCCGCCCTCCCCTGGCGGGCAGGGGGGTCCTCTCCGCCCTCCCCGGTGGCTGGAGGAGGAAAGCTGCCCTCCGCGTCCGTGGCCCCTGCTCCTGGTGAGGATCAAATGAGATGAGGCAGGGGAAACGCTTCCCAGACGTTTGGTTAAACTAAAATGTTTGCACCTGGCTGTAAAGCAAGTCGGCTTCCGGCTTCCGGCTTCCGGGGCTGAAGAAACTCCAAGGAGGCTGGTCGCTAGGGTAGAGGAAGCTGGGCGTTACTATGTGATGTCATTACCCAGCATTTGCAGGGCTGGCCTGGTCTTGGGCCGCATTCTTCGCCCTGGGGTCTTGGCAGCATCGGCTGCAGTTTGGTGGGGCGTGGCTCTGGGGTGGTGGAGGTTAAGGGGATGAGCCCGGATTTGCTCAGGAGTCTCCCGTCTGGCATCGGGGCTGTGTCTCCCCCGTTCCTGGAGAGAAGCAGCCACGGAAGAGCAGCTCTGTCCCTGGGGGCAGCTGCCCGCCACAGCGACCTTCTCCATGTCCTCGGCCCCGGACCGCCGCGCTGGGCTGTCCTCACCCAGCCACCTCTCCTCAACGGGGTCTGCTCTGAAGGCTACTGGCACCTGGCTTCTGGGGGACAGCCCCCCCCCACCTCCCCTGCACCTCCTGTGGCAGGGGGTGCCGGAAGCCCCTTGCCAGTCTGAATGCAGGGCCCTCCCCATTTCCCTCGCCTCCCACACAGAGCGGCCCGGCGAGTGGGGACCTGTGGCTCCCTGGGCCTGGCAGAGGGGGTTCCCCGATCTGCCCTGGACACACCCCCAAAGGGGCTGGGCCCCTCCCTTCTGCACCCCGAGAGCCACAGCCCCTCCCTCCCTCCAGAAAGTGTCCTGGGCTCACCAGGGGACAGGGACAACTTTGGACAGGGCCGGGGAGCTGGGGCCGGGAGGTGAGCATCTTGCAGGCCCACGCGCTGGGGGAGGGGCTGGGCAGGGGCCACCCTGCTCCCCAGTCATCCCCATCCCGCGTCCCTGCCGGTCCAGGGCAGGGGGCTGACAGGACGACCCGGTCCCAGCTGTGCCTCGGACGCCGGGGCCCGGGGAGGGCTGGCCGGGGGGCTCAGGGGCGCTGCTCTCTCCTCCCTCACTTTGCCCACCGGGAAGATCCTGAGGCCCGGTGCCCACCCTTGACCCAGCGCCTCCTGCAGAGCCCTCTGCGGGGAACTGGCAGAGCTGCATTCCAGGCCTGCTGGCACTGGGCAAGAGGTGAGGCGTGGGAGGGGGTGCCCGGGACCGGCCTTCCCCTCGCTCGGCGCCCCCGGCAGCCCATTGAGAGGCGAACCCCGAGGCTCAGGGAGTCGCTGCCACGTGGCTCCCGGCTCGCGTGGTGCCCGGAGGGGAGGACAGCTGGGGGGGGGGGTCTGGCCAGAGACACCCCTGCCCTTTCCCTTCTCCTCTTCCTCCTCCCCACAGATGGGCGGGCCGGGCCCCCCGGGGGAGAAGGTGTCCAGCGTCCAGCTGCTCGGAGCCCCTGCCGTCCCCCTGCTCGGAGCCGCCCCCCGCCCGGCTCCAGGCGCCGCCGCCGCCCCCGGCCCCGAGGCCTCGGACCTGGTGCCGTCCGTGAGCCTGGCCGCGGCCCTGGTGCTGCTCTTCCTGCTGGTGTCCGCCTGGCTGGTGTGGGAGCGGCCCCTCCACGCGTCCGGCTGAGGTGGGCGCCCGGAAGGGGGTGTGAGGGGCTCCCTGGGGTGGGCCTGGTGCACGGTGGGCGCAGAGCCAGGGGCCCGGAGTGGGGGTGCAGGTGGAAGCGGGGGCCTGGCCTCCCAGCCGCCCTCTGGGCCACAGCCAGTGGGCAGCCGCTCCCAGCAGGCCCGGCAGGATGCCCACGGGAGGGCGGGGACCCCGTGAGGCGGCTGGGCTGGGGGCTCGTGCCCGTGGGGCCTCGGTGGCGGCTGAGAGGCAGGCACCCGGGCTCAGGGGGCTGAGGTCGCCCGGCCAGGTGACCCCGGCGTTCGTGAACCGTGTGGACGTGTGGGAAGGGAGTTTCAGCTCGGCGAGAGCGGCTGCACGCTCCGGTGTCCGGTCAGGGGGCCTGCGTGGGGCCTGCAGACGCAGAGACCACCGTACCGCCCAGGAGGGTCTGAAACGGAGGCTCCGAACCCCAGCGTGCCAGGCCTGAGGCCGGCAGCCCTCTGTGGAGACAGACACCCCTCTGCGGAGACAGACACTCCACTGCAGAGACCTCTGAGCCCCACGCTGTCGAGTTGACGGGTGCCGGTTAACTGCCCGCACCCCCGAGAAAAGGATGCCGCGTCTTCACCGGTTACCCTGGCCCCGGCTCCCCGCGTGGCCATCGCCCCCTCCCTCCCAGCCCACGGGCAGCGGAGCTCAGGCGGCCCACCCCACCCGGCCTGCACCCGCGCCTCCGACCGGGACGTGGGAAGCGAGAGCAAGGCCGCTGTTCACGGAGCCTCAGTCCCGTTTCGCTTCCCGGCAACTGTCGACAGTTTGGCTCAAATAAACACATTCTTTACGGCTTGGAGCGTTCCTGACACTGTCACCCCCGGAGCCGACGCTGCCGCAGGGGACACTCCCTGCGGGCCCCCCTCCCTCCTTCTGGGACCCAGCAAAGCCTTGGAGGAAGAAGCACCCCTCCTGTACCCCCACATCCCCCCTGCCCAGCCCAGACCCGCAAGTGGGGATATCCTGGTCTTGGCCGCCACCTGGTGGCTCCGATCAGAATTGCAGCCCGCGGTGAGCTTTCCCGTGGGGTTTGCATCTCAGACAGAGGAGTGGGAGGGGGAGGAGGAGTGGGAGTGGGAGGGAGAGGAGGAGAAAAGCTGAGTCATTATTTAAAGGAAGTGTGGGCATGGGAGTCTCGGGCAGGGGTTTGGGGCCCCCAACATCCTGGGGCCTCAGTTACATGCACGCCACCCCCACCCCCACCCCACCTCCTGCGGGGCTCATGCCAACGCGCTTTCCCACCAGCTGTTGCCCCCGGGAGGAGGCCATGCCCACTCCACACACGTGCCTGGACACATGGGTCTCTGCACCCATGACTGCACACATGCGTGTTACGTAGGCGAACACGCACGCACAGGCGTACACAGGCATGTGTGTGTGTACTCATGCATGCACGGACATGCACACACACACACGCTTGAACAAAGTGACCCCACTTCCTGTTTGGCCGTCTGGCCGGGTCCCAGCGAGTTCCTTACGGCTCCCGAGGCTCGTCCTCGGGTCACGTGCTTCCCAGGCCCTCGGTGTCCGGCGAGCGGGCTGCCCGGCCCTGGGGCCGCCGGGGGAAAAAGGCCACAGACCCTGGGCAGGCCGGGCTGGCCCGGGCCCGCGGCACTGGGGAGGGCTCGGACCCGAGCAGCTCTGGAGGCCCGGGGGGGGGGTGCTGGGTGGGAGACCGGCTTCCCAGCAGGTGGGGCAGAGGCTGAGCCCGAGTGGGGTGTCGAGGGGGGAGCAGTGAGACTGGGGGCCGGCGTGTGCCCAGTCTCAGACACTCAGGGCTGGCCTGGTGTGAGATGGCACGTGGGAGGCCATGTATGTGCCTTCGTACATGTGTGTACACGCCAGTGCATGTGTGTGCCTGTATGTGTGTGCCTGTACACACATGTGTGCATGTGCCTGCATGTGTGTCCAGTGCCTGTTGCTGCTGGGCTGGGACTCCCACCTGGGGGTGAAGGTGGGGCTCACTGAGGCCCCTCCAGCTGCACCTGTGTCTGCTCGGGTGCCCCCTCTTCCTGGCACCTTTGCTCCCCACCAGACTCACCAGAACAGCAGCTGGGTGCTCTCGGCCCCACCCCGGCTGTCCCTCCGGCCACGGCCACCGTCCCTCCCTCTGCTCAGGCCAGCGGCGCCCCTGGTCAGGGGCCGAGCTCGGGGCTGGCCCCCGGAGGCCAGCGGGCGGCTCCCGCTCAGAGAGTGGCTTCAAACCTTCCCACTCGCTCCTGAAACGAGGGGCTCAGTGAAGCAACCCCCGATCCGGGGTGCCATCCCGCACCTCTGCCTAGGCAGCTCCCACAGGACTAGGGGCGCCCCTTCTGGCTGCAGGCACGGCCGCCGTCCTCTGGGGCCGTGGAGCGAGGCTGCTGCTCCCTGAGACTCAGGCCCACGGCTGAAGCCTCCGTCCCGGTGCCCCGTGCCTCAGTTTCCACACAGGCCCAGCCACTGAGGTGGAGGGTGGGCGCACCCACGCTGTGGGCCCCCGCCCCCCGCTGCTGGCCTGGCTGCAGAGGCAGACTGGAGCCGGCCCCGGCCCTGGCCCCGGCCCCGGGAGGCTGGGCTGCAGCCACTGGGCCCTGGGCCCGGCCTGTTGGGAGCTGGGATCCTGCCTCCCTCTGCTGTGGGGGAGAGGGGGATCCAAGCAGCCGCCTGGCCTCCGGGAAGGGCTCCTGGGGCCGGGCCACGGGCTGGGTGCCCCATCAGGCTCCCGTCTACCCTGTCCCGGCTGGGACTGACCCGAGGTCTGGAGCGGCCAGGCCTGACCTAGGAAGGTGCGGGAAGAGCCTGCAGTGGGACCAGAGGCTGCGAGCGTCCCGGTCAGCGGAGCGATGGGCATAGTGTGCATGGGGAGACCGTGGGCTCCGAAGCCTCTGCTTGGGGCCCAGTTCTGCCCTGCTGCTGACCTTGACCTTGACCTTGGGCACACTGCCCAGCCCCTCAGCCATCACTCGGGGGAGGACAGCAGCGCCCCCTGGTGGCTGGGAATAAGCCAGCTCATGCCCATAGCATGGTGTGGCTGCAGCCCCGGCCCAGGTCCACACAGAACACGGTCCCTGACCCATTGGGCTGCTTGCTTGTCCGCACGTTTAATTTTTTTAAATATATATATTTTTAAAATATATTTTACTGATTTTTTACAGAGAGGAAGGGAGAGGGATAGAGAGAAACGTCAATGCAAGAGAGACATCGATCAGCCGCCTCCTGAACGCCCCCCACTGGGGATGTGCCCGCAACCAGGATACATGTCCCCGACCGGAATCGAACCTGGGACCTTTCAGTCTGCAGGCTGACGCTCTATCCACTGAGCCAAACCGGTTTCGGCCACGTTTGAATTTTTTGACGACACACACAACACACACACACACACACACACACACACACACACACATACACACACAAGAAGGACCGGGTCGTTTTCGAACGTGTCAGATGGGGGCGCTAGCAGCCTGGAACCGATGCCTGTGTGTGACTCTCAGGTGGTGACGGATGAACTAAAACTCACTCCCGGCCCCAGAAAGCGCTCTGTCCATCACACACTGGTGGGGTGCAGGGGAAGGGGGGCTGACCGCAGCGCTGGGGCTGGGCCTGCGACCTCGCAGGGGAGAGACCTGGAGAGCAGCGAGGCCCGCCTGTGGGAGCAGAGCTTGGCACGGCCCGCGGTCCCAGGCCACTGGACACTTTGAAGCCGAAATTGGAGCTGAGGGCAAGGGGCACCGGGCCCAGCACCCGCCGGCACAGGCTGGCAGAACAGTGGGGCTCCCACAGGGCTGCCCCAGCCACAGGGCTGTGTGTCGGGTTTGGGCACGGGTTTCGCCAGGACCTCGGACCCCAGGGTGGTTCTGAGTGGGGCAGTGAGCGCCACGGTGGGGGTTCCAGACCCCGCCCAGCCCCTCCCCGGGCCCTACCTCTGCCCCTGGGACAGCACCGGCTCCGGAGGCCTCAGCACAGCTGCCTCAGGCCCTGCTCGGGGCTGGAGGTGGCCTCCCAGCCGGAGTGTCTGGGGCTGGGGGAGGGGACCCTGCTTGGCGAGGCCGGGCCGGGGCCAGCCAGCTCTGGGACACGCCGTCCCCCCCGCCTCCTGGCTCAGGGCCCGCGCGCGCGGGGAGGGGCGTCTGACCCCGAGTTCCAGGCAGGCCCGGGGCCGTGTCCTCAGGACACAGCTGTGCCCAGCTGTTCCCCAGTGCCCTGGGGGCTCCCCCTCCCCCGGCGGCTCTGCCGGACATGGGACACAGGAGCTGGGCCCTGTCAGCGACCACCCCTCCGTGGGGTAACAGCACCAAGACCCAGCAGCTTGGCCGGCAGAGTCAGAGGCAAAGGGGTGACTTCCAGCGGCTGCCAGGCCCCCGGGCGGGAGGGGTGTCTGTGGGGTGCGAGGGGCTCAGGCTGTGCTGCTGGGGACCAGCAGCCGCTGGGGGAGCAGCTGGGAGCTCCCTCCTCTGGCCACAGGTCAGCGCTGCCTCCGGGAACCCGGGCTCGGGCCGGAACCGTGGGCAGGAGCGGGAACCACGCGTGTTCCCACGGCAGCTCGGCCACTGACCTCCCGTCGTTGCCGGAGCTTCGGGGCCCGGAGCAGGGGTTCTCAGAAGGGGGGTCCTAGCCTGGAGACCGGCCTGCACAGGCTGGGGGGGTTCCCCCCACTGGAGGGAAGAGCCTGAGCCACTTCCTCCCGATGCCTCTGTGGAGGAGGGTCTACAGGCACAGTCCCCACCCCCCCCTCTCCTCCAACACTCCTGACCACTCCACAACCCCACTCCTACCCTCCCAGCCCTCACTCTCCACCCCCAACACTCCTATGACCCTTCCCCAGCTCAGCAGACCGCAGGTCGGGCTCGGAGCTTCAGCGCGTGTGTTGCCGGCCTGGGAGGAGGCGCAGGAGGTAGAGTCAGGGCCCGGGCGGGCCAGCGGAGACCCGGTCACTCCTGGGAGCCGCTGTCACCACCAGAGTGGGCTGGACTGGCCGCCGGGCCGGGCATTCACCGGGCGACGGCTGAAGGATAGGCTTTCGCTCATTTGAGTCTGGAGGGTTAGCACTCTGTCCTCACGGTAACCCGGGGCGGCTTTCTTTATTTTATTTTTTGGCTCCTTGGAGGCCAGAGGAAGACAGAGGGTCGAGCTGGCCCTGCTGGGCCCAACGGGAGGCACCCCGAGAATCTGGGTTCCTAAGGGCTTTTTTTCCCTCACCAGCACGGCCCCCGAACCCGTCTGCCTGGGAGGCATTGACTTCACGCTGCCGTGGGGCTGGGGTGCGGAGGGGGTGGGCTCTCTGATGGGAGGCCTTGGCTCCCGCCAGCCATCACCCCAACCACAGGCTAGGGGGCTTGTCCCGTGCACTGACAGGTCCCAGTTCATTCCCGTCAGGGTACTGGCCCGGGTAGGGTGACTCAGGAGGTAGCCGACCGATGCTTCTCTGTCTCACCGATGTTTCTCTCTCCCTTCCTCTCTCTCAAATCCATAACACACAGCTGGCCGCTCAGGGGAAGAGCGTCCATCTATGAGCCAGGAGGTCAGGGTTTGATTCCTGGTCGGGCACAGGCCCTGGTTGTGGCCTTGAGCCCCAGTGTGGGGCGTGCAGGAAGCAGCCGACCAGTGATTCTCTCTCATCTTTTTTTTTTTTTTTTATATATTTTATTGATTGTATACAGAAAGGAAGGGAGAGGGATAGAGAGTTAGAAACATTGATGAGAAAGAAACATCCATCAGCTGCGTCCTGTATACCTCCTACTGGGGATGTGCCGGCAACCAAGGTACATGCCCTTGACCGGAATCGAACCTGGGACCCTTCAGTCCGCAGGCCTACGCTCTATCCACTGAGCCACACCGGTTTCGGCTCTCTCTCATTTTTAAAAAAAATATGTATTTTATTGATGTTTTACAGAGAGGAAGGGAGAGAGATAGAAAGTCAGAAACATCAATGAGAGACATCGATCAGCTGCCTCCTGCACGCCCTCTACTGGAGATGTGCCCGCAAGCAAGGTACATGCCCCCGACCAGAATCGAACCTGGGACCTCTCAGTCTGCAAGCCGATGCTCTATCCACTGAGCCACACCAGTTTTGGCTCTCTCTCTCATTTTTGATGTTTCTCTCTCTCTCCCTTTCCCTGTAATCAATGAGTAAAATAAAATAAAGCCAACAAAACATTTTTTTTTCTATAAAGAGAGATGAAAAATCTAGCTCACCTCCAACAAAGACAGTGAGTCCGAGGGCCTACTTTTCGGCAGCACCCACACTGCAGGTCACCCCATTCCGAGAGCACAGGGCTGTCCCAGGCTGAACACCGTTAGAGGCAGACGGAAGCCAAGACTGTGTCCCACCAGCCACTCGTGCCGCGGGGAGCGCAGGGAAGGGGAAGCAGGAGGAGAGCGCCTGGAAGAGACAGTGGAGTGAACTGTGGGGTGGAGGGCGGGGCGTCAAAGAGACGGTTACCCACGTGGGCGAACCGACACGCACAGGGTGATAACCTGCAGGTGTGACCCCCACGGAGCCGAGCACACAGCTGAGGCCACTCCGCTGGGGAGGCATAGGCAGGAGGGGAGTCGGGGGTGGTGGTGGCAGGTTCTGGGGTCCCGGTGGCGGTGGAGGGGGAGGGACAGGCATTGCTTTAGGACAGACTTTGACACGCAGCTGCTGGAGGGATAGACGCAGAGTTTACGGTTCTACGCCGAGGGAGAGGACCCTGGATCCTAGGACTCACTCATCCAAAAGGGGCAGGAAAGGGGAGAGAGAGAGAGAGAGAGAGAGAGATGTCGAAAAGACGCCATCAGGTGGTGGAAACCAGCCCAAACCCGCTGGCAGTGACAGAATGCTAAGAAGGACAAAAGCTGGCTCTGTGCTCTTTTTATTTATTTTTTAATATTTTATTGATTTTTTACAGAAAGGAAGGGAAAGGGATAGAGAGTTAGAAACATCGATGAGAGAGAGACAGCGATCAGCCGCCTCCTACACACCCCCTACTAGGGATGTGCCTGCCACTAAGGTACATGCCATTGACTGGAATCGAACCTGGGACCCTTCAGTCTGCAGGCCGACGCTCTATCCACTGAACCACACCGGTTTCGGCTCTGTGCCCTTTTTAAAGAAACACAGCTGCCACATAAAGACACAGAAAGAGAGAAAGGGGAAGTTAAGGCAAATACCGAGCCAGAGAACGTTCCAAAAACCTGTATGCACATCAGAAACATATACTCTAAGCCCTAGCTGGTTGGGCTCAGTGGATAGAGCGTCAGCCTGCAGTTGGAAGGGTCTCAGGTTCGATTCTGATCTAGGGCACATGCTTGGGGTGGGGGACGTGCAAGAGGCAGCCGATCAATGATTCTCTCCCATCATCGATGTTTCTATCTATCCCTCTCCCTCTCCCTGCCTCTCAGAAATCCATAAAAATATATTTTAAAAAGCAAAAGGAGAAAGAAAAAGACACTTTGAGTCAAAAAGAACGACTGGAAACAGTTCATTCCTCAGAGATCACACTGCCTGATTTACCGGGAAGATATGACCGTCTTGCCTCGAATGAACCGAATCCCGGTACCTCGTGATCCAGGAAGGAATGCCGGGCAGAGTCACCCGGAGAAATGACCACACTGCCCTTTGAGTGGAAGGTTTAAAAAAACGCGTGTACACAGGTGACGCGCGTACCCCACGTTCCCCTGCGTGAATTCAATGAGCTTTTTCCGTTTGCCTTGCGTGGCGAGCACCTGGGAAGGCACATGAGCTGATTGGGCTGAGTCCAGTGGCGTCAGTAGAGCCACGTCCTGGAAACATGCCATGCCAGAGGCAGGTATGTTGTCAGCCTGACCCCTGACCCTCGGCTCAGATGCCTGAGGAGTGGGGGGTGCGGCAGGGGGTTAGTTTCATTCTCTAAGTTCAACCAGGCGCAAGGAATGGGCTCAGCCATTCTCTAAAAACCAATGGAAAAAATATCCTCAGGTGAGGATGAAAAATAGACATCATTAAGAAAAAAATTCAAGCCCAAACTGGTTTGGCTCAGTGGATAGAGCATCTAGAGAAACATCTATCAGCCACCTCCTGCATGCCCCCTACTAGAGATGGACCCTCCAGTCTGCAGGACGATGCTCTATCCACTTTTTACAAAGAACCCACAAGAATGAAGAACTACAGCTTGATCTTTAACTACGATGTCACATAATGTCCTCTGTCTTACACTCTAGTAAAAAGCCCTGGGATCATGCTGTGTGTATGAAACGCACTGCCCCAGCTCTGGGTCACTGTCCCTTCCTCGGGGGGGGGGGGGGGCAGCGTCCCACCTGGCCCCAGCTTTCCCTACTGTCGCCGTGTCTGTCTCTTTCTTCCCTCTTTTCTCAAATCCAGACGCCCCTCCTCGGGGGCTCGTCCGCTCTCTAGCCGTGCCAGTGGCGGTAAAGAGAGGGAACTTACAGCATTGCTGTGCAGCCCTCGCCCCAGCCCGGTTGGTTGTAGGAGGCTCTGCGTCACCCCGAAGTTCTCTGTGGCCATCGGCAGCCAAGCCCTGCACCCCACGCAGCCCCAGCCTGTTTTTTTTCTTTTTTTAAAAAAATATATTTTTTATTGATTTTTTTTACAGAGAGGAAGGGAGAGAGAAAGAAAGTCAGAAACATCGATGAGAGAGAAACATTGATCAGCCGCCTCCTGCACGCCCCACAGTGGAGAAGTGCCCGCAAGCAAGGTACATGCCCCCGACCGGAATCGAACCTGGGACCTTTCAGTCCGCAAGCCGACGCTCTATCCACTGAGCCAAACCAGTCTCGGCCCCAGCCTGCTTCTCTCTCCCTGAGTGTTGCCTCATCTAGAACTGGAGGATGCTCTGCAAGGGAGGCCCGAACCCAGCCGTGCCCCTGCGTGTGATGTGGTGGCTCGCGGTGGCTCCCGGTGGCTCCACGGGGGTGTCCCTGGAGACTGGCGACGCTGGCGTTGTCTCCCGGGCCCACTGACCGCCCCTGAGTCCGTGGGGAAGAGCTGAGACCTTGTGCCTGACGTGTTCTTTGTTCTCCATGTTTTTTTTTTTTTTTAATATGTATTTTATTGATGTTTTACAGAGAGGAAGGGAGAGAGAGAGTTAGAAACATCGATGAGAGAGAAACATCGATCAGCTGCCTCCTGCACGCCCCTCACTGGGGATGTGCCCACAACCAGGGTACATGCCCTTGACCGGAATCGAACCTGGGACTTTTTAGTCTGCAGACTGATGCTCTATCCACTGAGCCAAACCGGTTTCGGCCTCCGTGGGTTTTGAAAGCTGATGTATAGGTTCTGGACACAAGTCCTTTGTCACATACATGGTTTGCTGACATTCCCTCCCCGTCTGTTTCTTGTCTTCTTGAATTTTTAAAAAAATATATATTTTATTGATTTTTTACAGAGAGGAAGGGAGAGGGATAGAGAGTTAGAAACATCGATGAGAGAGAGATATCAACCAGCTGCCTCCTGCTCGCCCCACTGTGGAGACGTGCCCGAAAGCAAGGTACATGCCCCAAACTGGAATCCAACCCGGGACCTTTCAGTCCGCAGGCCGACGCTCCATCCACTGAGCCAAACCGGTGGTTTGGGCTTGAATTTTTTCTTTAATGATGTCTATTTTTCATCCTCACCCGAGGATATTTTTTCCATTGGTTTTTAGAGAGAGTGGAAGGGATGGAGGGAAGTGGGGGGAGAGAAACATCGATGTGAGAGAGACACGTCTATTGGCTGCCTCCCTGACCAGAATGGGGATCACACCTGCAGCCCAGATGTGTGCCTTTCACGGGGAATGGAGCCCGAGCATCTTGGAGGTGCGGGCAAACACCCTGACCATGGAGCCCCTGGCCAGCGCGTCATGGTGTCTGTGAAGAGCTGCAGTTTGCTATTTTGAGGGTCTAGTTATTGATTGTTTTTCTTTGCTGGGTCACAATCTGCAGCCGTCGGCGAGACACCATGGCCTAATCCAGAGTCCTAACCCAGACGCCCTCCGTCTGCTTTCCGGTGCTCCGGGTAGATCGGGGGAGGGCGAGGCTTCAGAGGCTGCGGTGCCTGGGGGTGGGGGAGAGCTCACGCCCCTCTCTCAGTGAGTGACAGCTGTCACTCAGAGAAGCCAGCACAGCCGTGATGAACACAGGACCCACGCAGACCACACAGAGCAGACCCACTCGCCTCCTGGCAGGGGGGCAGTTAGGAAACCGGGCCCACCCCCGGCAGAAAGCAAACTTCAGAGTCTCATGGATTGACCACCAGGCCAGG
>PVJN01058610.1:0-12104 GCA_004026805.1 Lasiurus borealis | reverse complement strand
CCGCCGGCACGGGGAGGGCGCGTCCAGCTGGGCCGGCTCAGCCGGGACGGGGAGGGGCGGGGCGGGGCCGGGCCGGGGCTCTCCCCAAAGGCCGTGTCTGTCTGTCCTCTTTCCGAAGGGGTCTGAGCTTCCCGGCACGGTGTGTGGGTGCAGATGTGTGCTAAGAGCACTTACTTTATTTCAGGGTCCCTTGCCACACCTTCCGTGTGCAGCTCCGTTCCCGTTTCTGTGGGTCCACCCCCTGGGTAACGGCCACCCGGATCCACAAGTAGAACAGCATGCCAACACCCCAAAAAGTACCCCCCTGGTGCGCTCCTTCTGCCTTCCTTCACGGCACCCCGTTTTCTGCCAAGCCTCGCCTCACCAAGATAGTTTGCTTTTCTTTCTTTCTTTCTTTCTTTCTTTCTTTCTTTCTTTCTTTCTTTCTTTCTTTCTTTCTTTCTTTCTTTTTCTTTCCTTTACTTTCTTTCTTTTTCTTTCTTTCTTTCTTTCTTTCTTTCTTTCTTTCTTTCTTTCTTTCTTTTTTTCTCCCTTCCTTCCTTCCTTTTCTTTTCCTTTCTTTTTTTCTCCCTTCCTTTTCTTTTTCTCTTTTCTTTTCTTTCTTTCTTTCTTTTCTCCCTCCCTCCTTCCCTCCCTTCCTTCCTTTTCTTTCTTTCTTTCTTTCTTTCTTTCTTTCTTTCTTTCTTTCTTTCTTTCTTTCTTTCTTTCTTTGTCTTTCTTTTCTTCCTTCCTTCCTTCCTTCCTTCCTTTCTTTCTTCTCTCTCTCTCTCTCTCTCTCTCTCTCTCTCTGTCTCTCTGTCTCTCTCTCTTGCACTATAGTTTTGCCAATTCAATGCCAACAGGAATCCCCAAGTTGGGGGTCAGTGAGAAAGGAAACGGTAACGGGTGCAAACAGCTGGATTGTGTGCGATGCAGCTGGACTGGGAGGACAGGATGGCGGTGGGACAACTTCTGAAGCAGCCGGGCTGTGAGCAGCAAGGTTGTCAACAGCGGCTGTTTGGATGCCCTGAGGGGTGCTCTTGTCTCCCCTCCCCTAGTCCCACCCCCGTGTTTCATCTTCAGTTTCAGCTCCAGCCAAGTAAACACCACCTTCTGTGGAAAGGGAAAGTGCCCTCTCAGAGCCAGAAGGGAGCTGACTTACATGGACAGAAGTCCCTGGAGGGACTGGGGTCCCCAACTGGCCCGGGCTCATGCAAATGAGGACTTGAAATCCTCACCGTTGGGTCCAAAAGGCACTCACTGTCCCGACTGGTCAGCATGGAGCCTCTCTGATTGGTTGGTGAAGATGCTGATGGGGAAAACCTCAGACCTATTGGTTGAAAAACAATTCCAGGAACTCTTTTTTTTCTTTAAAAAACATTTTTTTATTGATGTGTAGAAAGGAAGGGAGAGGAACACACACACACAGAGAAGTTGCCACCTGCTTGCCAAGTAACCTGGGCATATGCTCTGATTGGGAATCAGACCAGCAAGCTTCAGGTGCATTGGATGATGCTCAACCCACTGAGCCACACGGACCAGGGTGCCAGGAACTGCTTTATAAGGGCTGGCACCGGTGGCGAGCACACAGTGCAGGTGTGGGCAGGCAGTTCAGTGCAGGGGGCAGGCAGCTAAGAGCAGGCTTCTCCCTGAGAGGCCTCTGAAGTTGGTAAGCTCTGTGTTTTTGTTTTTTAAATTTGAGACCAGTTAGCTCCCAAGAACCCTTTCTCAGGGTCCACAATCCTATATAATAAAGAGGTAATAAGCAAGTTGACCCTCACTCTGTCACACCGTCACAAGATGGCCGTGCCCACAGCGGAGGCGGGGTTCCATAACGAGCCATAAGGAGTGATTGTCAGGGACCTGATGCTGTGAGGGGCCGGGCCGGGTGGAGAACCTCAGGCCATAACCCCCACCCCAGGCTGGGGGACTTGAGGCTGCGCCCCCCCCCCTACCCGGCAGGGCTTGACAGAGGTGGGGGCCAGCCGGGTCTGGCTCTCCCCTGATTTTGAGGTGCACACAGGAGGGCGGGGACTTGACTCTGGGTCCCCGATTTGTGCCCCAGACTCTGATAGAAGGAAGATTTTCATATACATTTTACTAATTTTCTTTCATCTCTGATACTTCTATTATAGAGAAAGGGCAATATTAAAATATTTCCTGTAATTCCCTTTTAATGTGCACAAAGATATATAATTGATTTCAGAGAGGAATCGAGAGGGAGAAATAGAAACATCCATGATGAAAATCACTGATTAGTTGCCTCCTGCGCACCTCCCATTGGGGATCGAACCCGCAACCCCGAGCACGTGCCCTGACCAGGTATAGAACCGTGACCACCTGGTTCCTTGGCTGATGCTCAACCACTGAGTCATGCCGGTCAGGCAATATATTTGAAACAATACACAATAATCTCCTTTGTGCCTGGCTTCTTTCACTCAACACACAGCATTTGAGAGTCATCCTTTTGTACCCAATAAAGTTGTGATGCACCTTCTAGCAAGATTTTTCGGTGGCCACACACTCTCCTTCCTTTGGGGTGGATACTGAGGAGTACATTTGCTGGGTCCCAAGTTGAGCATATGTTTACCTCCACTTAAAGCTATCAAACAGTTATCCAAGGAGCATATTGATGTCGCATTCCTTCTGGGTCATTTCTTAATAATCACACAAGCTCTGTTATCAGTGTTCTTTTTGAGCAGAGTGTTCCTGTGGCCAAACTTGTAACTCTATTTGGAGATAACATTCCAAAAAATAAAATAAAAATCTCCCTGATGAGATCACTGGATGCCAGAGCTGTGCTGTCATCCGAAGACTGTCGTCAATGTGGCCGTCTTGATCGTTCTAGAATGTGTAGCTTCTCGTGCAACCTGTTTTGACAAGTTTCCCAAAGAATTCTGGTGAGTGCTCTGGTTTGAGAACCAGTCATGACAAAGTTTGAGACATTGTTAATTTTCATGACAAAAAAAAAAAAAAAGGTCTTTGATATCTGTCTTCTCTTTAGACAGCAGTCCCGGTGCCTCGTACAATAATTTATTTCTCTGTAAAACAGTGGTAACTGCAGTACAATCATTTCTCTCTCTGTAAAAACAATGGTAATTGCAGTACAATCATTTATTTCTCTGTAATTGCACCGAGGGGCTGCTGGGGCAATGGCAGAGACATGCAGGCATTCTGTAACCTTCCCAGCCCTGTGCCCGCAGGCAGGATGGTGGCATGGTGGATCATTTTTCATGTAGATTTACCTTTTCACCGAGTACTTGTCTCTGGTGTCAAAACCCCACAATGGAGATGACAGGGAGTCTTTGTTGCAGAAGGCTTCCGGAAAGAGGAAAAAACCAGCATCGGATCATTTCTACTCCGCCCCGTGCTCTTCATTCCATTCTCCAGCAATCTTCTAAATTACTGACTTTTTAAAATATATTTTATTTTATTTTTTTACAGAGAGGAAAGGAGAGGGATAGTTAGAAACATCAGAGAGAAACATCGATCAACTGCCTCCTGCACACGCCCCACCGGAGATGTGCCCGCAACCAAGGTACATACCCTTGAGCAGAGTCGAACCTGGGACCCTTCAGTCCACAGGCTGACACTCCATCCACTGAGCCAAACCGGTCAGGGCTAAATCACTGATTTTCAGTGTATGCTCCCCAGACCAGAAGCACCTGGGAACTTGCGGTTAATGCAAATCCTTGGGTCCCACCCAGACCCGCTGAATCAGAAACTCTGGGCGTTAGGCTCAGCAAGAGTGTTTTGATAAGCTGTCCCCTCCCCACCCCACCTCCCCCATGATTCAGAGGCAGCATGCTGGAATGTGAGAGCCACGATCATTTCCTGAACCCCCTCTAGGAGTTGACTTTGCTGGGTCTCTCTGACTGCCTATGGCCAATGTGCCACCAGCCTAGATAGGAAATGACCACCGGTGATGGCCACTCGGTGTTAAATCACTTAAAAGCTGGAGCAAGATGTGTGGCAGTAGGAGGGCCAGGTACGAAGCCTCCCCGGATCACACCTCTGGATCGGACAGCAAGCACAGCCCCACCAGCAACGGAGGGGAGAGCCAGATGGCCCCCAACCCGGCCAACGTTTGGGTACTGAGTCTTTTCCATGTTAGCCGTTCTAGAGGGTGTGGCACAGCATCTCATTATAGTTTTAATTTAGAAAAAAAAGTAAAAAAACCAACAGCAGCACCTTTGAGTTATTTCTAAGCCCTTTTATTCTGTTCGGAGTTTAGGTTTGATCCTCACTCTGAGAGTCAATGTTCTCTGGCCAACTCCCTTCCAGAGAGGGAAGCCACTTCTCAAGAGCGACAACTTGCCAAAACTGGTTTGGCTCAGTGGATAGAGTGTCGGCCTGGGGACTGATAGGTCCCAGGTTCGATTCCGGTCAAGGGCATGTACATTGGTTGCGGGCACATCCCCAGTGGGGGGCCTGCAGGAGGCGGCTGATTGATATCTCTCTCATCGATGTTTCTGGCTTTCCCTTCCTCTCTGTGAAAAATCAATAAAAAAAAAAAAAAAAAAAGAGCGACAACTTGTCTTGGAGATACAAAGGCGGAGTTCTCATTAAGTTCAAATCCTTACCTGCTAGATTGTTTCATGCCCCTTTTTCCTACTCAGGTCATGAAAACTCCTTTGGAGAACTCATCCTTCCAGCTGCTTCTCTCTTTCTGGGGCCTTCCCAGCATAACCCCACCTTCAAACAACAGCCTCAGGAAGGCCTGAGTCACCCTCTCAAGTGGCCTCTCAAACTTTCCCCTTTCTATCCTCCTACTGACGAGGAGCCTGGTGCTCCAGTGGATTTGTCCTGTTATCACTGCCATCTGCCTGAGGTCCCTGGGTGGCTTACTATTAGAAAGAAAACCAGAACCAAGATCTTATTATGCCTTTGCGTGAAAGCCCTTTGCCAGAATGCCCTGGATATTGGTTCAGGATACATACTGTTTGTTGTAAGTAACAGAAATCCGTTGAACCAAAGTGCAGATCGTTAATTGCTCCTCTAATTGCAAAGTCCACAGTGTGCCTGCATTCAGGGCTGAATTCATCCCGTGGCTCAGTGACATAATCCTGGTGAAGTCTGATCTCTTTTCCTTTCAGTCACCTTCATCCGAGGACGGGCTCCCCCTTGTGGTTATAATATAGTTTTTGCCAACAACTTCCTGCCCACATCCCAGGAGGTCCTTCAGAACTTTTCCAGAACTCCAGAGCAAGTCTTGGGTCACATCCCATCCTTGAACCAATCAGTACAGCCAGGGGGTGGGATTATTTAGGCAGAGCCTCATGCTCCATTCACTGTGGAGTTAGCTCCCCCGAATAGCTGGGGCTTACGTGGGTGATGTGGACCCCCAATACAAAAGAGGGTAGTTAGATAACAAGAGGAGGGAGAAGGGATGTGGGTGAGACAGTGATGAAGTCTGCTCCATTCTGCATGTTGTTATTCTGAGTATTCTGTTTTAAAAATCTGCTTGTGAGATGGATGGTTACTCAAAACATACCTTCTAAATCAGCGGTTCTCAACCTGTGGGTCGAGACCCCTGTGGGGGTCGAACCACCCTTTCACAGGGGTCACCTAAGACCATCAGAAAACACATATTTCCCATGGTCTTAGGAACCAACAGACGGCTCCTCGGTGTAGCAAAGTGTAGCAATATAGTTTACTGTTGTTATAGGAAGACTGTTACCCATGCTACACCACGATTCAAGACAACATTTCACTTATTTGTAATTAGAAATAAATATTTCACAATATATAATTACATATTGTTTTTGTGATTAATCACGATGCTTTAATTATGTTCAGTTTGTAACAACGAAAATACATCCTGCATATCAGATATTTGCATTACAATTCATAACAGTAGCAAAATTACAGTGATGAAGCAGCAATGGAAATAATTTTATGGTTGGGGGTCACCACCACATGAGGAGCTGTCTTAAAGGGTCGCGGTATTAGGAAGGTTGAGAACCACTGTTCTAAATGAAATGTCTCCTCGGTAAACAGCTTGCTTGCCACTCGCTATTCCTAAGTGTCTGAAAAGTTATCACCTCTGTGTCACCAAGCACTTTTCCCCAAGCCCTATCTTCTTTGAAATAGACACCAAACACCTACATTTATGTACTCCCTAACTTACAACAACATGTAGTCGAACCTTTGCTTTTGTCCTAAGTCACTGGAACATTTATCTGACCTTCCTTCACAGCTGTAGCTTGCAATCCACCTTGGGCAGAACTTTGCCAGGAGAACTTATGTGAAACCAAGTTCACAAACGTTTCTCAGGTTGCCACCTTTCAGTGTTCGTGTGGGAAACTAGCCTTCCATGCCCAGGTTATTTTTTTTTTCCTGTGGAAAGGAATCTTTCAACTAAAATAGTAATTGTCTAGGCCAGAGGACAGAAATATAAACTCTGAATGCACTTTTTTTTTTCATATCCAGGGCCGGATCTTCAGTTAGTGTTTTTAATTGTCCGTGTTCTTTGCAGAGACACTTTATTTAAAATCTTTAGTGTGCTGATACCCTGAAGGGATTTTCCCTAGGAAGGAAGCAATTAAAAAAAAATAGACAAAAAAAATAATTGAATGTTGAACATTTTTGTCTCTGGCTTCTCTTGTAGTTTTCAAATATTGTCTAAATATTTATCTGTGGGGGCAATGGAGAGGGATGAAGTGCCAAAAGCATTTCATTGATGGGCCATGAGTGGGTTAAGTACATTAAATGAAAAAACCCACCCAATTCCACCAGAGAAAAAGCGCTGGTGTGGAAGGGCTGATTGGTGCACGCAGACAGCTATGGAGTAACTTACTACGTTTTCTTAAAACCCCAGAAACCGATTCCTCTCAGTACGCTGGCCGTGCTACATGTGGCTTGGTTTTTGTTTTCTCTTCTTTCTTAAGAGAAAAATTAATGTGAACCCAGATAGAAACTAACAGTGTGGCCTAAACTAGAGCAACTCCGTTTGTTGTGCAAAAAGTCACTCTTAAAAAAAAAAAAGTATTCTTTGAACAAAGTCGGTATTCAGAGGAGGAAATAATAATTTCCTTTCAGTTAAAAATAAATGCCGTGTTTTTGTTTTGTGTTTTGGTGAACTCTCAGGACAACACCAAGGGCCAGGCTCCTTAAAAACCACCCGTAAGGACAGGGCAGCGAGTGACCTCTCGAACACAGGCGGTCCTTGTTCTCCCGAAACAGGTGTGTCTGGTGCTGCGGGTCCAAGAAAGACCTACTGTTGTAGTTTATTTGGAAGATATTTCCAAGTGGTTTATGGAACTTTTTACCCCAGAAGTTGCAGGCATGACCACAGAAATCACACACACGTGTGGGGGAGGGAAGAAAGGAGAGAGAGAGAGAGAGAAACATAAAAGCAGGCTTTTTTTTTGTGAGCAGTCATCTGATTTATAAAAAGATGTAACAAACTTTTAAATGACACAAAATATCATTCTCAAAACAACATCAGTATGACCCAAAAGTGAGTGAATTAAACTGTTCTCAGCTCATAACAGCAAATATGTGAGTGGAGCAATAACGCCTGTTGTAGCATTTTTTAAAAAAATATATTTTATTGATTTCCCACAGAGAAGGGAGAGAGATAGAAAGTGAGAAACATCGATGAGAGAGAGACATCGATCAGCGGCCTCCTGCACGCCCCACTGTGGAGATGTGCCTGCAAGGAAGGTAGACGCCCCCAACCGGATCGAACCCGGAACCCCTCAGTCCGCAAGCCAACGCTCTATCCACTGAGCCAAACTGGTCTTGGTGTTGTAGCATATTTAATAAACCTGCCACAAAGTTGTTTGAAGGAAAGCAGAGAAACGTTGTCTTTTAAGTATTAGAACGGAGGGGCTCCATAATCACCTGGCATCTGCTCAGTGTTGTACCTACAGTTAGAAATGTACATGATGGGAACTCCAGGGATCTTCCCGATTCTTCGTTCAATGTCCCGGTCAACTGTGGCCACAATATAACACTCGTGCTGAGTTCCTCTCTGTACTAAGCAGTCATCTGCATAGGTTCCTTTGTGTGTGCAGGGTCATCGTTCAAATCTTGGATCCTTGGCGATCCTTAGAGCCACTCGATACTTCTGCCCCAATTTCTCAATTTCAGCCGTCACACAGTCAGTTATACAAGGGATGCACTTGGCAGAGAGACAGTCCATCATTGCCTGCACGAAGTCCAGTTTGGAACTTAATGGAAAAAGTTGATAAAGTTGGTATCAACCAGGATGTGGTAAGGTGGGCCTCGCTGGGGGTTATATTGAAAGAATAAAAGCAGGAAGGGTGTTGGGGGACTTCTCTCTCTTTGAGTGCAATGGGCTTCTTTTCTTTCTTTTTAGGTTTTAATCTATCCTTTTCTTTAAGCCTCTGATCTCTGAGACTGAGCCTTCCCTTCACGGTCGCACACTTCCTTGTTTTCTTTTGCTTCCCCGTGTTCACGCCGCACTCTTGTCCCAGGCTTCTTTCTTTATGACTGTTTTTCCAGAAACAGGTCTTTGTAGGTTTAGTTTTTCTGCCTTTTATGGAGGCTTGGTCCTATATTCAGACTTTGTAAATTAGTAATCTGCACATGAAACCTGTATGATCATGCTGACTAACATCACCCCAATAAAAATTAAAAAAAAAATTTTTTTTAAGTACTTAAAAAGCACAGGGAAGATGAATGTGCCTCTGTGAGTGTGAGAGACGAACAAGGCAGAGCACACACACTCTGAGGAGTTATTTCTGCTTTTCTTGCAACATGAATGAACCCGAGGCTGTCCCGGTGATGACTGGGGATCCAGCTCCAAAAGGATCACAGCCCCGGTCACCTGTGGGCCTGTGTCGCCGAAGCTCAACCTGCACGGCTTGCTCCATGTTCCACTCAGAGTGGCCTCCCGTGCCCCCCACCCCCACCCACTCCCACACACCCATACCCGGCCCCACCTCTCATGTGTGGTGCCCCCTGCCCACTACACCTCTTCGGACCCACAACTCAAGAACATTTTTCACTGTTTCCTCCCAAAGCCCGGGTGGGTGTTATTAGACACCGAAGAAATCCCAGGTAAGCGGAACCTGGATACGGAATTAGGACAGATTAAGCAGGAAGACCAACTCCAACAACAAACAACAGGAAGCAGCCCGGCTGGTGTAGCTCAGCGGTTGGGCATTGACCCAGGGAACCAAGAGGTCACCCCTTCAATTCCCGGCCGGGGCACATGCCCGGGCTGAGGGCTGGATCCTCAGGGTGGGGTGTGCAGGAGGCAGCCGACTAATGGTTCTCTCTCGTCACTGATGTTTCCATCTCCCTCTCCCTTCCTCTCTGAAATCAATTAAAAAAAAATCTATGAAAATAGCACAGACAGAAAGCAGCGGCTCTGTTAACCGAGAGCAGAAGAGCAGAGGTCACAGGGTCGCGTCCGCAGAGCGGGAGAGTGTGGCTGAAACCCTCGCCACTGTCATCAACCTGACTTACGTTTCTGTGGTTTTTTGTTTTCCACCAGACGCTCATGTTGAAAAATCACCCGAGATGCACTGCAGCAGCAAGAGCCCTCCTGCCGAAAAGCACTTCCTCTAAGTGCACATCTGTCTTGCCGGCGGATAATATCGGATGTCCACATGTCAGAGCAGGAGGGCTGGAGCCTGAGGCGGTTTGGCTCAGTGGATAGAGTATCTGTCAATCAGCCTGTGGACCAAAGGTCCCAGGTTCGATTCTAGTCATGGGCACCTGCCTGAGTTGCAGGCTTGATCCCATTGTGGGGTGTTCGGGAGGCAGTCGATCAAGGATTCTCTCTCATCACTGATGTTTCTAGCTCTCTCTTTCTCTCCCTTCCTCTCTGAAATAATCAAAAATATATACTAAAAAAGAGCCAAAACAGGTTTGGCTCAGTGGACAGAGTGTCGGCCTTCGGACTGAAAGGTTCGATTCTGGTCAAGGGTATGTATCTTGGTTGCGGGCACATCCCCAGTGGGGGGCATGCAGGAGGCGGCTGATCCATGTCTCTCATCAATGTTTCTAGCTCTCTATCCCTCTCCTTTCCTCTCTGTAAAAAATGAATAAAATATATTATGTATATATATTTTATATATATATATATATTAAAAAAGGAAAAAGAAGGAGTGCTGGAGACTGGAGACGAAAACTTCCAGTCTGCTATTTCCCCCAGAATATGGTCCGTGTGTCACTGTGATCAGCAAGAGGACCTGAAGATACATGTGAGTATTTATCCACCTAATGGCTTCGCATTGATTTTAATCAGTGAGCAAGAGTACCACTCATACATCAGGCCTAGGCCAGTGCCTTCTTAGGCGCTCTCTGGGCCTGTGATGACACGTGAGAATCACAGACACCGATGATCCCCAGAACTGGGGAGAGGGCTTTCTCCTGCCACCCCAGCCTAAGAGGCCATGGACAAGTATCTGGTAGCAGTATCGGACCTGGACAGCCCTGAGAGGCTGAAGGACAGCACTCCGCCTGGGTCTCCTTCCTCAAATCAACACAACGTCACCCAAGATTTGGAAACATTTAATCAAAAAAAAAAAAAAAATCTGGCATTTTAAAAGTTAAATTTTACAAACTTGACACATTCTTCATATTAGCATGTTATCCACGTACACATCATCTAAGACGACAATAATAACAACGATGATGTCTACGCAGACATCTGACAAGATCTTAAAAGAGGTCATTATACAATCTCTATATAGCTCTTTGCAAATAGGGGTCCGGTTTCGTTGTAACAAACTACCGTGAGCAAAACTGAACTAGGTGTATAAAAACAGGAGTTAAATACAGTCCTCTGGAAATGTACAGTATATACCTACAGCTGTTTGTACAGCGAGAGGCTTCTCCCCTCCTCATTCTCAAAATGGCCAATCACTGGACGGTCCTGGACCTCCACGCTATGAAACTGAAATACGTGTTCCCCGCGTAGCAGATGGTGACCAGGAAGGCGAAGAACTGGAGAAAACAAAGCAGGACAGAGCCGGTGTTTAGGCCACATTGCGATTAGCGAACACCATCGTCCTCCCGCCACTGGATCCTGCACCCACTGCATTCCTCGACTCCCGGGCTTACTTGGTTCAATTACCTTGCCTCTGAAGTGATTTCTGTATACCTTTTATTTATTTTATTTTTTGGAGCATATCTGGAAAGTTTTATTTTATTTTTGGAGCATATCTGGAAAGTTTTATTTTATTTTTTGGAGCATATCTGGAAAGTTTGCCATTTCGCTCACAAACCCCTGGGGTGTGATTCCCTTAGGGGCGAATATGGTGGTGTGCGTCTGAGAAAGGCACCCGGTCTTTCCAACGTAGTACAGTAGTTCCCCCGTATCTGCAGGGGGTACATTCCAAGATGCCCAGGGGATGGCAGAAACCGTGGATGGCACCAAACCCTATAGAGCAGTGGTTTTCAACGTGTGGGTCGCGACCCCTTTGGGGGTTGAATGACCCTTTCACAGGGGTCGCCTAAGACCATCGGAAAATGCAGGTATTTACATCACGATGCATAACAGTAGCAAAATTTCATGGTTGGGGGTCACCAGCACATGAGGAACTGTATGCAAGGGTCTCGGCCTTAGGAAGGTTGAGAACCACTGCTATAGAGACTTATGTTTTTCCCTACACGTGTACACCTATAATAGAGTTTAATTTGCAAATTAGGCCCAGTAAGAGGTTAATAACAACTGATCATAAAATGGGACAATTACAACAGCATTCTGCAATAAAAGTTATGCGAATGTGATCTCTCTCTCTCACTCTCCCTCTCTTTCATATATAACCAAGAAGGCTGCTAAAGGGGCAGGGAGCTTATAGGAGAGACAAAGGGATGACTCACCTCACATCCTGGGCAGGAGAGAGTGGGACGGTGTAATATTTCACCCTGATACTCAGAATGGTGTGCAATTGAAAACATATGAATTGTTTATTTCTGGAATTCTCCATGTAAGGTTTTTTTTTTTTGGACCGTGGTTGACTGTGGGTGTAACACACAGCAGAAAGCAAAACCACGTACCAGGGGGATTACTGCATAGGCATTTAGGCCAGGGCTTACCCTCAGATTCCCACGGGTTCAGTTACCAAAGTGAGTCCTGCAGCAGGCGGAAGTGCTGAGCCCCGGGGGGTGGGGGTGTGAATGGTGAGTTGGAAAACTCGGGC
>PVJN01058609.1:0-12107 GCA_004026805.1 Lasiurus borealis | reverse complement strand
CCCTTCACCCTCAATCTGTGTGCATCTCTTTTCCTGAGGTGGGTTTCTTGCAGAAAGCACATATATGGATCATGTTTTCTATCCAATCGGTTACCCTATGTCTTTTGATTGGAGCATTTAATCCATTTACATTTAAAGTTATTATTGATAAGTACTTATCTGTTGCCATTTTTAGTCCTTACCCCCGAGTTCCTTCTTCACTTCCTCTTTCTTTTTATTACAGCAGGCCCTTTAACATTTCTTGCATTGCTGGTTTGGTAGTAATATATTCCCTTAGTCCTTTTTTGTCTGTGAAGCTTTTGATTTCACCTTCAATTTTGATGGAAAGCCTTGCAGGGTACAGTATTCTTGGATTCAGACCCTTCCATTGCATGATTTTATATATTTCATTCCATTCCCTTCTGGCCTGATGAGTTTCTGTTGAGAAGTCAGTAGCTAGTCTTATGGGGGTTCCTTTGTAGGTAACTTTCTGTTTCTCTCTGGCTGCTTTTAAGATTCTTACCTTGTTGTCGGTGTTTGCCAATTTAATTATTATGTGCCTTGGTGTCAGTTTGTTGGAGTTCATTTGCTTGGGACTTTGTGAGCATCTTGGATTTGTGTGGGTTTTTTCTTTCCTTTATTGGGGAAATTTTCTGTCATTATTTCTTCAAACACGTTCTCTAATCCTTGTTCAGTTTCCACTCTTTCTGGAACCCCAATTATGAGGATGTTTTTTTGTTTCATGTTATCCCAAAGTTCCCTTAGGCTCTCCTCTTACTTTATAACTTTTTTTTCTAGAAGCTGCTGTACTTAGATGTTGTTTTGTTGTTTTTTTTTTACCGTGCCTTCTAGCTCACTGATGCAATCCTCTGCTTCTTCTAGTCTACTTTTGATGCTTTCTATTGAGTTCTTTATAGCAGTGATATCATTTTTCATTTCTTCTTGATTATTCTGCATTTCTTTTAGGTTCTTCTGCATTTCTTCCTGTTTCTTTTGCATTTCTTCTTGCTGCTTCTGCATTTCTTCTTGCTTCTTTTTCATTTCCTCTTGGGTCTTCTTCATTTCCTCTTGGCTCTTACTCACAATGTCGAACTTTTCTTCCATTCTTTTCATCCACTTTATGATCATTTCTCTGAACTCTTTCTCTGGCAGGCTTATTTCTGCTTCTATTTTGTTTACTTCCTTTTCCGGTGATACCTGCCTATCTGTCATATCCAGGCTGTTTCTTCTTCTGCCCATTGTTTTTCTTCTCCAGGCCTCTGGTTATGTAGTTCTCTCTCTTACATTGTTTCAAAGGCACAAACTACAACACAACTCGGTACAGCACACAAGGCACTGAACAGAAATGTATTCACGATGTTAATAATCACCAATAAGGTGACCACCAATGAAAGACAAATTAGGGGTAAGTAGAGAAAGAGGAAGAGGAAATTGAGGGGAAAAGAAAGGAAAGAAGTGCCAAAATCAAATTGGGAGAGGGAGTAAAAATAAATAAATAAATATATAAATGAACTAAAAATAAAATAAAATTAACTTTTAAAAAAAGAGAAGAAGAAAAAGAAAAAAGAAAGAGAAACAAAGTCAGAGAGAAAAGAAAGCAGATAAGAGAGAAAAGGGGAACAAAATATAGATGTCAGGACAAATCTCCAATAGAACAGTCACTACTCCCAATAAAGGCCAGCAACCAGAACCTATAGATTAATACAAACTGCAGATAACAACTGGTATCGAGGGAGGGGAGGGAAAAGAGAGTTAAAAAACAAAGCAAGCAAAAAGCAAAATAAAACAAGTAGAATATGCTAAAAAAAAATCTCACAAAAAAAGTTCAAAAAATAAATATAATCACTCTTCAGGCAAATAGTAACAAAAGGACATAGAGAAAAAAAAACTACTTTTTAGGTAGTGAAGACAAGAGGAGAGAGGTTTATATCGACTTGTAGTAGGGGATTTGAAATTAGATATATAAGTGGGATGAAATTTTAACCAGGTAAAGAGATAGAATAGGGGGAAACTAAAGTTGGAAAAGGGAAAGAGAAACAAGACAACAAAATGGGGAAAGTTAGGAGGAAAGTGTTTACATAAAGGTAGAGTTGAGTTGGAGTAAAATTATGCTAAAGGAAAGATGAAAATAGAATGTCCAAAAAGGTAAAATACTAGTAGTAATTAATAGTACTAGTTGAAAACAAAAATGTAATAATCAAAAAGGTAAAATCAATTGAGGCAGAAAGAAAAAAATAATATTTTAATTAAAATATGTAAAAATGAAAAAATAAATAAATAAAAATTAAGAAAAAAGGAAAAAGAAAAAATAATTGAGTGGTCATTCACTTCCACTATTATTCTGCTTGGCACTCCTGTTTTCCAGTAGGGAAGGTATTGCAGTTCCCTGTGTTGCACTGTTGACGTTTTAATCTCTTTATTCTTTTGTGGTTATGCTAGAGTCAATTTGTGCATCATCCAATGGGTGGCAGTGTTTCGGAATTGATCTCTGAGATAAAGCACAGGGCCTCTCTAGGTGTGCTCAGATCCTGCTACTCTGTGGTTCTCAAAACCGGTTTGTGGGGATTTTGCAGCCAGGACACTGTAATAACTCCCAGGCTGTCCCTCTGCCTCAGATAAAAAAACAAGTCGTTTTCCAGAGCTCCCCTCTGTCAACAGCTCAAACAGTTTGCCTCCACACTTAGGGATCACACCCTGTCCACCTCCGCGGACCTCTCCAGAGGCAGCTCTCCTGCAGCCCAGCTCCCACAGTGTGCGCGTCTCTGTTCTGAGGGGCAGGAGACCTCACCTTATCCCAGGCGAAATCTGACCTTTTGGTGTGCCGTGTGTATCTCTGAATCCTCCTCATGTCTGTGTCGATTGCAGAGCGGTGTTCTGGGTCTCCGGCTGTTCGGTGGGTGTTTCAGCCAGCCACAGCTTTCAGACCGCCACAGACATCCACCTCCCTCCGCAAGATGGCACGGTCTCCGCATTCACGCTGGTGGCTCCGGCTGACAAAAACCCTGTGGCAGTGGGGCTGCCTGGCCAGGAGAGCCCCGTCCCACAGTTCCTCACCTTCTCCTGGAGGATAACTGACTCTTAACTTGCCAAGAAACACTCCCAGTGCGACTCGCAGCTGCTCTCTCTCCCTCTGCCCAGCGACAAAGCTCCAGACACGTCCATCTATTTCGCCACCATTTTCCCCCTAGTAACTAGTTTTTAATAAAAGAAAACATTCAAAATTATATCATTATATGTCAATATGCCATTGAAAATTGCCTTTGTCCAAAAAGAAGCCATTTTAATAGCTAATGCCCTATTCTTCCTAGAGACAAATTATGTCTATTTTGTCAAGTAAGTTAATATTAAAATTATTGACCAAATTTTAGCTTTTGATATTCAATAAAATTACATGTTTCTGATATTACTAAAGCAAAGAAAATTCCAAACAAGAAATGGGCACATGAAAATTAGAAATGTTTATTAAATAAACAATTTAAATTCTCAAATTTTCTCCAAGGGTTGCTTTTATTAAAATATGACTGCACTTATTTTATTTAATGTTTCAGAGTAGCTCTTTTAGAGTTCTTTTTTTACAATAGACCTTGCGAATGGAAAATTATGTTTAGCTTCATTGTAAACCATTATCTATTGGGTAAACATTAGGGGGGAATAGTATTCTTAGATTTTTAGAGGTTTTAATTTAAAATAGACACTGGGGAAGGAAAACTGATGTGTTTTGCTTTATCATAAATCATTATCTATTTGACCAGTAAATACAGGGAAAAAACGATATTCTGACTAAGCAATATTGGGAAAAATGAACTATTACAGAAATACTGGGAATCTATATAATTCTAAGAGTGGAAATAAAAAAGTAAGAGGAGGGAAGAAATGTTAGTTTTGACTGACCTTTGGTATTTGGAATCCACTGAACTCCGTTGATTGGAATCTCTGTTGTCCCATGGACCTAAATGGACTGTTTCCTTTGTCTCATCCCCATCACACTCTGTGAAAGCAACATTTCTTTGAGTTTAGCACACAGAATATGGGTAAGAAGCCAACACAGGGGTCCCATTCACAACTACTCTTCACTCACTTCTCTGGCATTGGGAAGGACCCCACATCCCATCTCAGTGCCCCTACCCAGCCTGATCCTGCTATGCTTCTATGCATAGGACAGTGCCCAGTCTTCCTTCCTTTTCTTTCTTGTCAACTCACATGTGCCCAGTGAAGATTAAGAAACTTTCCAACGCCATTGTCAAATTCTGTGAAATGCCCATACCTTTCTTTGTCTGTTTTTGTGGGGGTTTTGTTTTGTTTTATTTTAAATTACATCACTTTTATTTTTTTCATTTTCTCATTTAAAATATTTTATTGTATATTCTCACTATTGAAAATTCAATTAATTCAGAAAATTGTAAGATATAAAATGTAGGCCCACCCCTTACTTCCCAATCTCTATTGTACCCCAAGATACAACCACTGTTTTCAGTTTTTATACACACTTCAAAAAAGTTTTTGGGTAAGAATTGTTGTTTCTTAAACTGCATTGGGCTGGGTTTCATAGCTATTGCTAAGTGCTTATAATTTACATATTTGTTGTCTCATACTTTTTCTTGGAAATGAAGTGGCTGCTTGGATACCTAAGACGATGAGATGACACGGCATAGACCATTTTGATGGGTGAGCACAATGTGGGTGGGCTCTGTCTGAGGAGGGAACTCACTCTGACTTTGCCCTAATAGAGCTGAGGTGTTGAGAGGACAGCCTCCTCTTTGAGAGTTCTGCTCTCAAACACACACACACACACACACACACACACACACACTACAACACAAAAAATTATCTGAAACAATATTTTGCTGAAATGTTAAAGAAATAAAGTTCTGGTGAGAACTCATCCTCAACTGGCCTCCAGCGAAACTATTCTGGGTATGTAGCTATTAATTTTCCTGTATTGAATTCTGGAGTACCTGGGAAACAGTGCTCAGGTGCTCCCCAGTTGCTGGGCAGTGCAAACACAAGACTTCTTGATCTGGGAAGTTCTTGCAAATAAGCAATTTGGGTTTTAACAACATAGAATTAGTTGTTAAACATCTTATTTATAAGAAATATATAACAAACCATATGCTAAAGTTATAAATTGCAAAATATAGTTGAGTAAAGTTGGATAAAAGCATCTCAGGCTGTGACGTGACTGACCCACACTGGTCACTGAGATTGGCCCTCACACAGACCTTGAACTGGAATCCAGTGTCTAAAAGCGAAAGCCAGCACTTTCTGCCAGTTTGTGTGGCTCTGTATTGTCACATGCCCATGTGTAAGTCAATGAAAGATGTTGCCACATGCTTCTTCTTTACCAAATAATCAGCTCACAGTACTTCTACACAGAAGGGAGTAGATTCAGTAAGATTAAGAAATGACATCCAACGTTCTTATAAAAAAATCTTTACATCTGAAATCAAAATCATATTTGTACCTACACTGATAACAGTTCTGTTTCATACTCACAAAATGGGATACACTTTAGGTCTTTTTTTTTTAATTTCTTTATTGATTAAGATGTTACATATGTGTCTTTATTCTCCTATTGCCTCCTCAAACCCCTCCCACATTCATGCCCTCATCCCCCTGTTTCTGTGTCCACTGGTTAGGCCCATATGCATGCATACAAGTCCTTTGGTTGATCTCTCCCCTTTATCCCCACCCTTCCTTACCTTCCCTCTGAGGTTTGATGGTCTGATTGATGTTTCTCTGTCTCAGGAACTGATTTGTTCATCATTTTATGTTGTTCATTATATTTCACAAATGAGTGAGATCATGTGATACTTATATTTCTCTGACTGGCTTATTTCACTTAGCATAATGCTCTCCAGTTCCATCCATGTTGTTGCAAATGGTAGGAATTCCTTCTTTTTTAGGGCAGCATAGTATTCCATTGTGTAGATGTACCACAGTTTTTTAATCCACTCATCTGCTGATGGGCCCTTAGGCTGTTTATAAATCTTAGCTATGGTAAACTGTGCTGCTATGAACATAAGGGTGCATATATCCTTTCTGATTCATGTTTCTAGCTTCTTGGGATATATTCCTAGAAGTGGAACTCCTATTTTTAGTTTTTTGAGGAAATTCCATACTGTTCTCCACAATAGCTGAACCAATCTGCATTCCCACCAGCAGGGTTCCTTTTTCTCCACATCCCTGCCAACATTTGTCATTTATTGATTTGTTGATGATAGCCATTCTGTCCAGTGTGAAATGGTACTGCATTGTCATTTTAATTTGCATCTCTCAGATAATTAGTGACTTTGAGCGTGTTTTCATATGTGTCTTGGCCTTCCTTCTGTGTTCTTTCAAAAAGGTCCATTGCCCATTTCTTGATTGGATTGTTTATTTTCCTTTGGTTGAGTTGTATGAGTTCTCTGTAAATGTTGGAGATTAAACCATTATCAGTGATAACATTGGCAAATATGCTCTCCCATATAATCGTCTTGTTGTATTGTTGATGGTTTCTTTTGCAAATGGATATAGTCCCATTTGTTTGTTTTCTCAGGACTGCTTTCATTGTGTCCCATAAGTTTTGGATTATTGTGTTTTTATTGTCATTAGTTTCCAGAATGTTTTTAATTTCTTCTTTAATCTCATTGGTAACTAATCAACATTTAATAACATACTATTCAGCTTCCAAGTGTTTGAGTGTTTGGGATTGTTTTTATTGTAGTTTATTTCTAATATTATGCCATTGTGGTCTGAAAAGATGCTTGGTATGATTTCAATCTTCTTGAATTTGGTGAGACTTTGCTTATGACCCAATATGTGGTCTATTTTTGAAAATGTCCCATGCTAGTATCTTCTGCAAAAGCTTTTTACTTTGCCAAAACCTTTTGGCTCAGTGGATAGAGCGTTGGCCTGAGAACTGAAAGGTCCCAGATCCGATTCTGGTCAAGGGGATGTACCTTGGGGGCATATCTCCAGTAGGGGTTGTGGGAAAGGCAGCTGATCAATATCTCTCTCTCATCGATGTTTCTAACTCTCTATCCCTCTCCCTTCCTCTCTGTAAAAAATCAATAAAATATATTTTTTAAAAAAGCTTTTTATTTTGATGTAGTCCCATTTGTTTATTTTCTCTTTATTTTCCATTGCTCTAGGAGCAGTATCAATGAAGAAGTTCCTTTGGCATATATCTGAGATTTTGCTGCCTGTGGATTCCTATATTTCTATGGTTATCCCATCTTATGTTTAAGTCCTTTATCCATTTTGAGTTTATTTTTGTGTATGCTGTAAGTTGGTGGTCTAATTTCATTTTTTTGCATGTATCTGTCCAATTTTCCCAACACCATTTATTGAAGAGACAATCTTGATTTCTCTGTATGTTCATGCCTCCTTTGTCGAATATTAATTGGGCATAGTGGTTTGGATGGATTTCTGGGTTCTCTATTCTATTTCATTGATCAATATGTTTGTTCTAGTGCCAGTACCAGGCTGTTTGAAAACAGTGGCTTTGTAATATAGCTTGAAATCTGGTATTGAAATCCCATCTACTTTGTTCTTCTTTCCCAAGATTGTTGTGGCTATTCGGGATCTTTTTTTATTCCAGGTGAATTTTTGGAGAGTTCATTCTAGGTCTGTGAAATATGTCATTGGTATTTTAATGGGGATTGCATTGGATCTATAAATTACTTTGGGTAGTATGCACATTTTGATGATATCAATTCTACCAATCCATGAACACGGTATGTTCTTACATCTGTTTATGTCTTCCTCTATCTCTTTTTTCAGTGTCCTATAGTTTTTGCATATAGGTCTTTTACCTTTTTAGTTAAGTTTATTCATAGGCATCTTGATTTTTTTGGTACGATGGTAAATGGGATTGCTTTTTTAGTCTTTCTTTTTGTAAGTTCACTATTGGTGTATAGAAAAGCCATAGATTTCTTGGCATTAATTTCATATCCTGCTACCTTGCTGAATTCATTTATTAAGTCTAATAACTTTTTATGGAGTCTTTAGGGTTTTCTATGTACAGTATCATGTCATCTGCGAATAAGGACAGCTTTACTTCTTCTTTTCCAATTTAGATGCCTTTTATTTCTTCTTGTCTGATAGTAATGGTAGTACTTCCAGTACTATATCAAACAGGAGTGGTGAGAGAGGGCATCCCTGTTTTGTTCCTGTTCTTAGGGAAAATGATTTTAGTTTTGTCCATTGAATGTGATGCTAGCTGTGGTTTTATCATATATGGCTTTTATGATGTTGAGGCATGATCCTTCTATTCCCATCTTGCTGAGAGTTTTTATCAAGAAAGGGTGTTGGATTTTGTCAAATGCTTTTTCTGCATCAATTAATATGACTATGTAATTTTTCTGCCTCAATTTGTTTATGTGATGTATTATGTTTATTGATTTGCAGATATTATATTATACTTGCATCCCTGGCATAATTTCTGTTTGGTCATGGTGTATGATCTTTCTGATGTACTGTTGGATCTGATTTGCGAGAATTTTGTTGAGGATTTTGGCATCTATTTCATGAGGGATATTAGCCTGTAATTCTCTTTCATTGTAGTTGAAAGAGATTTTGCAGCCTGTGGATTTAGTATTAGGGTTATCCTGGTTTCATAGAATAAGTTTGGAAGTGTTTCTTCCTCTTGAATTTTTTGGAATAGTCTGAGGAGGATAGGTTTTAGTTTTTCCTTGAATGTTTGATAAAACTCCCCTGTGTAGCCCTCTGGCCCCAGGCTTTTGTCTGCTGGAAGCTTTTTGATGACTACTTCAATTTCTTCTATAATTATTGACCTATTGAGATTTTTAGAATCTTCTTGATTGAGTTTTGGAAGGTTGTATTTTTCTAGAAATATGCCCATTTCCTCCAGGTTGTCAAGTTTGTTAAAATAGAATTGTTCATAATATTTTTTAACAATTCTTTGTATTTCTGGGGGATCTGTTGCTATTTCACTTCTATCATTTCTGATTTTGTTTATTTGAGTCCTCTCTCTTTGGTTCTTGGAGATCCTGGCTGGTGGTTCATCAATCTTATTTATCCTTTCAAAGAACCAGCTCTTGGTTTCATTGATCTTTTATATTGTTTTTTGAAGTATCTGTTGTTGTTTTTTGTTTTCTTTTTTTGTCTCTATGTCATTTATTTCTGCTCTAATCTTTATTATCTCCTTCTTCTGGCCACTCTGGGCTTTTCTTATTGCTCTCTAATTCTTTGAGTTGAAACATTAGATGACTTACTACCATTTTTTCTTGTTTTTTTTGAGATAGGCCTATAGAGCTGTAAACTTCCTTCTCAGGACTGCTTTCATTGTGTCCCATAGGTTTTGGATTATTGTGTTTTTATTGTCATTGGTTTCCAGAATGTTTTTAATTTCTCCTTTAATTTCATTGTAACCAGATCAATATTTAATAACACACTATTCAGCTTCCAAGTGTTTGAGTGTGATAGTTTTTATTGTAGTTTATTTCTAATATTATGCCACTGTGGTCTGAAAAAATGCTTGGTATGATTTCAATCTTCTTGAATTCGGTGAGACTTTGCTTATGACCTGATATGTGGTCTATTTTTGAAAATGTCCCATGTGCACTTGAGAAGAACATATATTCTGCAATTTTGGGGTGAAATGTTCTGAAGATGTCAATTAAGTCCATCTGATCTAGTGAGTCATTTAGGATTGTTATTTCTTTGCTGATTTTTTTTTTTTTGTTTAGAGGATTTACCCAGTGATATCAGTGGTGTACTAAAGTCCCCTACTATGATTGTATTGTCTATTTCTCTCTTGATATATTCCAGGAGACTTTTTTATGTATTTGGGTGCTCCTGCATTGAATGCATATATGTTTACCAGGGGTGCATCCTCTTTTTTTAATTTTTATTAATTTTTTATACATATCTCCCCATTGCCCTCCTCTCTCCCAGGCATAGCCCAACCCCCCAGTGTCTATGTTCATTGGTTATGGTTATATGCATGCATACAAGTCCTTTGATTGATCTCTTATCTACCTCACCTAACTTTCATCTTCCTGCTGTAATTTCACAGTCTGTTTGAAGCTTTACTGTCTCTGTATCTATCCTTTTGTTCACCAGTTTATACTGTTCTTTATTACCCACAAATGAGTGAGATCATGTGATGCTTCTCCTTCAATGACTGGGTTATTTCACTAAGCGTAAGGCTCTCCAGTTCCAACCAGGTTGCTGCAAATGGTAAGAATTCCTTCTTTTTAATGGCAGCATAGAATTCCATTGTATAGATGTACCACAATTTTCGGATCCACTCATCTGCTGACGGGCACCTAGGCTGTTTCCAAATGGTAGATATTGTAAATTGTGCTGCTATGAACATAGGGGTGCATAAATCCTTGCTGATTGGTGTTTGTGATTTCTTAGGATAAATTCCTAAGAGTGGGATTACAGGGTCAAATGGGAGATCCATTTTCAGTTTTTTGAGGGAACTCCATACTGTTCTCCACAGTGGCTGCACCAGTCTGCATTCCCACCAGCAGTGCAGGAGGGTTCCTTTTTCTCCGCATCTTCGCCAACACTTGTTGTTTGTTGATTTGTTGATGATTGCCATTCTGACAGGTGTAAGATGGTATTGCATTGTCGTTTTGATTTGCATCTCTCAGATGATTAGTGACTTTGAACATGTTTTCATGTGTCTCTTGGGCTTCCTTCTGTCGTATTTCGAAAAGGTTCTATTTAGGTCCGTTGCCCTTTTTTTTTTTTTATTGGATCGTTCATCTTCCTTATATTAAGTTGTATAATTTGGCTGTAGATGTTGGATATTAAACCTTTATCAGTGATAACATTTGCAAATATGCTCTCCCATACAGTGATCTTTCTTGTTGTTTTGTTGATGGTTTCTTTTGCTGTGCAAAAGCTTTTTATTTTGATGTAGTCCCATTTGTTTATTTTTTCTTTAGCTTCCATTGCCTTTGGAGCAGTATCAGTGAAGAAGTTCTTTCGGCATATATCTGAGATTGAGCTGCCTGTGGATTCCTCTAGTATTTTTATGGTTTCCCTTCTAATGTTTAAGTCCTGTATTCATTTTGAGTTTATTTTTGTATTTGGTGTGAGTTGGTGGTCCAGTTTCAATTTTTTTGCATGTATCTGTCCAATTTTCCAACACCATTTATTGAAGAGGCTATCTTGGCTCCATTGAATGTTCATGCCTCCTTTGTCAAATATTAGTTGAGCATAGTGGTTTGGGTGGATATCTAAGTTCTCTATTCTATTCCATTGGTCTATATGTCTGTTCTTGTGCCAGTTCCAGGCTGTTTTGAGAACAGTTGCTTTGTAGTATAGCTTGAAATCTGGTATTGAGATCCCACCTACTTTATTCTTCTTTCTCAGAATTGCTGCAGCTATTCATGGTATTTTTTGTTCCAGATGAATGTATGAAGAATTCTTTCTAGGTCTGTGAAATATGTCGTTGGTATTTTAATGGGTACTGCATTGAATCTGTAGATTGCTTTGGGTAGTATGGACATTTTAATGATATTGATTCTCCCAATCCATGAGCATGGTATGCTTTTCCATATGTTAACATCTTCCTCTATCTCTTTTTCCAGTGTACTGTAGTTTTTTGCATGTCCATGTCTTGCAGATTGTCCAATTTGTTGGAATAGAGTTGTTCATAGTATTTGTTAGTTAGGTTTATTCCTAGGTATCTTAATTTTTTTGGTGCGATGGTAAATGGGATTGATTTTTTACTTTCTCTTTCTGTAATTTCACTATTAGTGTACAGAAATGCCACAGACTTCTTAGCATTAATTTTGCATCCTGCTACATTGCCAAATCCATTAATTAAGTCAATTAGTTTTGGAATGGAGTCCTTTGGGTTCTTTATGTACAATATCATGTCATCTGCAAATAAGGACAGCTTTACTTCTTCTTTTCTAATTTGGATGTTTTTTATTTCTTCTTCTTGTCTAATTGCAATGGCTAATATTTCCAGTACTATGTCGAACAGGAGAGGTGAGAGTGGGCATCGCTGTCTTGTTCCTGTTCTTAGGGGAAATGGTTTTAGTTTTTGCCCATTGAGTATGATGTTAGCTGTGGGTTTATCATATATGGCTTTTATGATGTTGAGGTATGCTCCTTCTATTCCCACTTTGCTGAGAGTTTTTATCAAGAAAGGGTGTTGGATT
>PVJN01058608.1:0-12105 GCA_004026805.1 Lasiurus borealis | reverse complement strand
GAGGGGAGAGAGGAGATGGGGGGGGAGAGAGGAGATGGTGAGGGGAGAAAGGAGATGGCGGGGGAAGGGAGGAGGTGATAAAGATAACGGGTCAAACAGTTTCCCACACTGGTCCTGTGGATTCACCATTAACCCACATCACTTTGGGGTCTGTCGGCTGGAGGGGAGCTGAGCCAGTCATGAAGAAGGACATGAAGAACGGGAACCAGGACTCCCCTAACTCGGGCTGTCTCCCCAGGGCGCTCTTAGGACCGGCCTTCTTTCCTGAGCTCTCCTGTGGGAGCAGTAGTTACAGGAGATGCTGTCAGGAATACCCCCCCACACACACACACGCACATGTGCGTGTACACACACACACACACACATGCACACACACACACCATGTCCAGGTCAGTTAGGAAGCTCTCTACCAGCAAGTGACAGGGCACGTGAGCATCGTAGGTCCAGAAAAGCTGTACAGGAAGGAAGTGGATGTGCACGTAGCCATGTTTAACACACTATTTTCAAAACTCCTTGGACCAGCCTTCAATGTTTACGGTGCATGGAGCAGCGTCTCTGGGGATCACTGTGGAGCGTGCCGTGTGGGGAGCGTTGGGGTAGGTGGTCCCCACAACCTGGCCCTGACCTGAAACCCGTGGGCCTCCCCGGGCGGTGGCCCCTGGCCATGGATGTAAACTTTCCTGCACGTGTTTCCCGGGGAAGGATTCGCAGCTCCCACCCTGCGACAGCCCACGGACAAAGGTTCTTGTCCCACCGGGCGGCCAAGGCCACATCTGACGCCGGCCCAGGGAGTCACTCTGTGCGCGTGGCAGTCACGCGGGGATCCTCACAGGTGACGAAGGGACCACGCCACACGCAGGGGGCAGCAAGGCACGTGGTTGCTGCTTTGATTGAAAGAACAATCGGCAGCTCCTTCCTTTCCGGGGAGAACTGTGGGCAGAGGTCACACGTGGGACTCTGCCTCTCGCTGAACTGCAGACGTGGACTCAGACAGGAGGAAGCGCGCAGGCCGCCGGCTTGCTGTGGGGGTTGCTTAGCGATAAACAACTGAACCCCACCCAGCATGGGAAGCTGCTCCTCCAGAAAGGGCAGGCCTGCAGCTCACCGCTTTTAGGTTAAGAGGCCCGGACCGTGTGATCGCGCTCCGTGGGGAGCGAGCAGCGGAGGTCAGCGTGTGTGCCTCCGCGTGTCCAGCTTCCCTGACGGACGGCAGGTCCTCAGCACGAGGGGGAAGTGAGGGGGGCACACGGACCGTGACCCCTCTTGTGAGGCGGGGCCCTGGGGCCCTTGAATACTCCGTGGCCACCGTCACCTGCCTTAAGTCCCAGGAGGTCAGTGTCACTGGCGTGGTCATCGAGGTGCACCCTGATCCGAGCCTCCGGTCCCCCATGCTGCCCCCTGCAAGGCTGGGAGAGGCGCGTCGTGGAAATGACCGAGGAAGCAGCTTGTTCTGCACGGGCCTTGCCCTGGCCCTCGCTGAAATTCACATCTCCTGTTTCCAACAGATGCAATTAAG
Organism: Lasiurus borealis; assembly: GCA_004026805.1. NCBI lineage: Eukaryota > Metazoa > Chordata > Mammalia > Chiroptera > Vespertilionidae > Lasiurus > Lasiurus borealis. The sequence goes on along the minus strand of PVJN01058608.1, from coordinate 10,589 downwards.
TCACTCGTTCAGTGTGTACGTACGGAGGGCCTACTATGCACTGGGGGCCTACTGTGTGCCGGGCATCCTGCTGGGCCTTGGGAACATAGTCAGGAACAGAAAGGACCCAGTCGCTGGCCTCAAAGAGCTGTCGCTGTGTCTCTACCTTTGTGTCTTATTGAGGTTTTTTTGTGTTGTTTTTTTAATATATTCTATTGATCCTTTTACAGAGAGGAAGGGAGAGGGATAGAGTTAGAAACATTAGTGAGAGAGAGACATCCATCAGGTGCCTCCTGCACACCCCCCACTGGGGATGTGCCCGCCACCAAGGTACATGCCCTTGACCGGAATCGAACCTGGGACCCTTTAGTCTGCAGTCCTGAGCCAAACCAGTTTCAGCTGAATGAGGTTCTTGAGATAAAGGCTCACATCTTTCTTCATTGAGTCCTTACCACTGGAAGTGTTACAGATGTCGCCCTCCTTCCCCCACTGAAGGCTCGTGTTTTCCTGGCAGCTGCCACACCTGCGCTGTCTTGGTCATCATCACATCCCAGAGCCGTGGCGCAGGTGCTGAGCCGTGGTGTCCTAGCGGGGGGCACCCAGTAGACATCCGCAGGGCGAGTCCGTCTGTCCCCGGTTCCCTGCGGTGGTTCCCGGAGGATGTGAAGTGGGTTTGGCACAGCGGGCGCCGCAGACCACCTGCTAGCGGGTAATTCCTGCTCTCACCCCCGGCGATCCCTGTGCGTCTTATAATCCTTACCGTTTTTCAGGTTCAGGGTTTTCATTCACATTTCTCTTTATTCTTTATTTTTTAAAACATTTATATTGATTTCAGAGAGCAAGGGAGAGGGGGAGAGAGAGAGAGACATCGATGATGAGGGAGCATCATTGACCGGCTGCCTCCTGCACGCCCCCTACTGGGGATGGAGCCCGCAACCCAGGCCTGTGTCCTGACCGGGAATGGAACCGTGACCCCCTGGTTCCTAGGTTGACGCTCAGCCCCTGAGCCCTGCCGGCCGGGCTGTCTTTATGCGTTTAAATGTCGTTCCTCTGCCGCCTCTCCGGGTCCCGGTTAGGTGGCGGTTCGTCTCCGAGGCTCATTTCCTGCTGTAAAAGCGCTTCTGTGTCTTTGGGGGTACCGTGCTCTTCTCGTCTCCGCTGCGTCGCTGTGACCCCGGGAGAAGCCTCAGTCTGCTCGCCATGCTCCTGACCTCACCGTGCGCTGACGCGTGCAGGCTTTGGGGGAGCGTCTGCCCTCTGGAGCCTGTGCCAGGGTCGGGGTGGACCCCATGTTAGCGCGCCCCCCTCCTACACCCACACACGCAGGAGCCACGGCTCCACCGCCGTGTGTCCTGGCTTGGTTTGCGGCTTCGTTAACCATGCCGTTGGCATCGGCACCCTTTGGGGTGCTGGTCTGTGTCTGGGGCCGTGTCCGGGTCTGGGTGAACCCCGAGAAAGCCTGCGTGTCTGCAGGGCCAGCTGCCACCCTGGCCCTCAGATTCTCAGGCTTTGGTGGCAGAGATTTCCCAGGAGGCAGCGTCCGTGCCCCCGTGCTGGGCGGCCCTGGGATCCGCCTCCTGGTCGCCGGGAGTTGCCTTCGCAGCACCGGGGTCCCCCAACGAGGCTAAGATCCCGCATCCGTGAAGACATGAACCTCACGCCGAGGAGGAGAAATGCCCAATCGCTGCAGGCGCAGATCTAAGGAGCAGGGCCGACACTGCTCCCAGGGGAGCGGTACCTGGAGCCGGGCGTCTCGGAGACGTGGCGGATGGCCGTCTTTCCGAGGCTAAATTTAGCCGCGGCGGTGGAAAATCGGCGTGGTACAGCCTGTGCCGGTCTCCCGGCCCTCACCCCGCGCCCGCACTGGGACATGGGCACGCTGGCCCTCCGGGACCCGCTTATTCCGGGAAGGAGGGGGGGCCTCCATCTTCCCGAGCTTCCTGCACCAAGCAGGAGGCTCCCTCAGATCCGCAGAGCGCTCACGTCACGCCTCCTGTCCTCGCCCGCGTGCCCTGCCAGCGGCCCGGAGCTGGATGGGGAGCCAGGGACGGCGCTCCCGCCCGGAGCACCTAGCAACAGGAGGGCACATGTGTGCACTTGAGCCACAAATAACGCGTTTTAAAATAGCAGGTGGCATTTGGTGACGGCTCCTCCATTCATTTACCTGCCAAGGCCAGGCTTCCTCTCCTGCCCTGGCAGCCAGGCCCCCGGCGGCGCCGCTCCAGCTGCAACCACGGCAGCCCCTCGCGTGTGCGTGTGCCGGTGGTGCCCGTGCGCCCACCGCCGGCCCCCGGGCCCCGCCCGCCCTCGGAGACGGGTCTGGGAAACGTGTCTTTGGTTGAACACAATGCCCGCCCGCGTCATGTTGACGCAACAGCCGACCCTGACCGACTTGGTGAGCACGGCGGTGACTAATTATAGGCGCTCGTTAAGACGCACGCCAGACGGTCCGTTTCCGGGAGGAGCGGGCGTGCCGAAAGGCAGGGTCCGTGTCTGCCGTCGAAGCCCAGTGGGAGGAGGAGAGTGACCGCGTGGGGCCGCCCAGGTGTGTCTGGGAAGAAGGGGGGTGCTCCTCAGCGTTCCTGCCAGTCTCACACCGACAGGGGTGACATCACTCCCTCACCTGCGCCCCAAGGAAGTGGCAGGCGGCCAGGTGAATTGAGGGCGCGTCTCCCACACTCCCAGGCACTCCAGCGTGTGTGGTTGTGTTTGCGTGTTTTTTAATGTCTTTTTAAAATGTATATTTTTATTGATGTCAGAGAGGAAGGGAGAGGAAGAGAGAGAGATAGAGACATCCATGATGAGAGGGAATCCTGGATCGGCTGCCTCTTGCACTGGGGATGGAGCCCACAACCTGGGCATGTGCTCTGACCAGGAATCAAACCGGGAAGACTGCACTGCTGTGTTAGATGCGGAGATCAGGATGAACGCGGGTGCATGTTAACGTGTGTACACATATTCCAGAGGCAGGCATCGGATGTGTGCATGCGTGGGTCACTACACCAGCACGTGTCTCCTTGCTCTGTCCCGAGGACGCCGGAAGCAGGGACATCCCAGCAGCGTGAGCACAGCCAGTCCCCAGCTCAGCTCTTGGGTCCTGGGTGCTCTCTTCCTGTGGAAGCACCAGCTCCCGGAGGACCAGCTGGTGGGGGGCTGGGCCGGCCTGGAGCATCCGGTAATCTAGAAAGGAAGGACTCGCTCAGAATAGAGAGGGTGACTGTGGGTGTGGCAGAGGGACCCCTGAGCCAGCCTGAGCAGCTCCCGGACCCCAGAGCTGGAGTACGCTGATCACGAAGACGACTCGGTACGGGAACAGGACCCCAGGGGGAGGTAAAGATGTGGGCGTGCACATCGATGGATCGCATAGACAGAGTACAAAGCGTCCTTGGAGGACCCCACATAACACACGTGTGGGTACCCCCACCCTCGCAGGGGACACGGGTTCCCTCCCCTGGAGCAGGAGCCAGGGGACAGAGGATGGAAAGAGAAAGGGGTAACCGCACAGAGCAGCCCTGCAGACAGCGCCTTTGCCGGATGCCCCGTCCGCCGCGGAGCCTCGCCACGTCACCGACACGCAGGACGCGTCAGCTCGTGACCATCTTCCCGAGAACTCGAGGCTCCGGTCTAAGGACAAACTGAAATCCAGGGACAGCTACCAAGCACCTGGGCCGAATCCTTCAAAGCTGTCAGTCACGAAGAACCGGGGACCGGTGGGGCGCCGCCACCGAGCAGACAGGGAAGGTGACGCTGGACTGCCACGTGGTGTCCTTGGCTGGTCCTGGAGCAGAACAAGGACATCCGTTCTCATCCTCGCGACGGCCGAGCCTGTGACTGAGTCACTGGTAGCGGTGTGTTTGACGAGTGCGCCGGGGTTACGTAAGGTGTTAATAGGAGGGGAAATTGGGTGAAGGTTCAAGGTGGTTCGACCTTCTGCACCTCCCGGCACAGCTAAAATTATTCGAACCATTTTAAACTCTTTCTCTGAATGCCCCACAGATATGGCTAGTAATAACTCAGACTAAAGAGATTCCACGCAGTTTATTTCATCCTCACAGCGCTGTGCCCATTGTACAGATGGGGAAGTTGAGGTGCCGTTATTTTTCCCAGGTCACACGGTGGCAGATAAAACCCAGCGCTCCAGCTCCACGCCAGCGTCTCCCCGCCCTCTCTCAGAGCTGAGCATGCTGCTTCTGCCCGGCCGGCAGGGCTCTGTGGCTGAGCATCACCTATGAACCAGGAGGTCACAGTTCCATTCCCGGTCAGGGCACATGCCTGGGTTGTGGGCTCCATCCCCGGTGGGGAGTGTGCAGGAGGCAGCCGATTCATGATTCTCATCATTGATGTTTCTCTCTCTCTCTCCCCCTTCCCACCGTTCTTCTCTAAAATCAACTAAAAATATTTTAAAAATTAAAGTGCTGCTTTTGCTCGAAGGGGGTGTAGGTCGGACAGGCCCTGACGAGGCTTCGAGTGAGTTCCGAGCCAGACTGCGGCTGCAGAGCCGTCAGAAGCGCTGACTTTTTGTCTAGAGCAGCGGTTCTTAACCCGTGGGTCGCGACCCCTTTGGGGGTCGAACAACCCTTTCACCGGGGTCGCCTAAGACATCCTGCATATCAGATACTTACATTACGATTCATTAACAGTAGCACAATGACAGTGATGAAGCAGCAACGAAAATAATGTTATGGTTGGGGGTCACCACCACATGAGGAGCTGTGTTAAAGGGTCGCAGCATTAGAAAGGTTGAGAACCGCTGATCTAGAGCGTGCGCGCGCGCACATGTGCCATGCATCTGGAAGGTGCTGGAAGGAATGGCTGCGTGTCAGTTGAAAGTGCTCATTCCCTGAAACTGGAAAGGTAGATGGGCTGCTTTCAAGAAAAGCCAGAGGCACAGGCAGACCCGGGAAGCAGCGGAGGGGACTGTGGTGGGTGCTGAGGTGCGGAGCAGCGCCCGCAGAGAGCGTGCAGCCCAGCCCGGCGCGTGGACCGGGCCGTGTGCGGGGCCTGGCGTGATTGCAGGAGGCGCGTCTCCGGGGTCCCCGGGAGGAACCCATCAGCTGCTGGACCAGGTGGCTCTTTGGTCCTTGAAGCGGCTGGCGGAGGGCAGGTTCATTCTCCGGAAGGAAGCGTGGTCGTGGCACCAGGTTCTTGAAACTCGGCCTCGGCGTCACCTGAGAACTTGCCGGAAATGCACAGAGGGTGCCCAGACACCCCACCCCCACCCCCGGAGGTGGTGCTGCAGCGGGGAGCCGGCACACCGGGCCCTGCCTGGTCTGTAGAGCCGGAGCGCAGCACGTGGCTTACCCAGGGGCGTAGAAAACGGGAGAACCTTGTTCAGCCCGTGCGGCTCAGTGGGTTGGGCACCGTCCTGTGTGAGTGCGTGAGCCTCACCCGCGGGCAGCGGTGCCCGGCCCTGTGCGCCCCTGCCCGCCCCGGGAGAGGGCGCGGGAGCTCAGACTCTGCCTCTCCCGGCACCCTGGCGCCCGCTCCTTTGTTTCCCTGGGAGGTGGCTTCTGGCATGACTCCTCCCCCCACCCCCTCGGGAACCCAGAGGCCCCGGGATGCCTTAATGCGCCATCTCACTGGGTAAGAGGCGGATAATGGCTCCAGGATCGTTGTGAAGAGCTTCTCAGAGCAGCCTCATCGCGTCACAGAGAGAGCTCCCTGCAGAGCGAGCCGGGTCACAAGCCCCAGAGCAGAAGCCAGGGACGTCGGTCCGTCTGTCCCTGGCAGACACCGAATCACGGCATCGGTGTCAGGGCAACAGTCAGACGCTGTGCCGGACGATGCCGTGGGCAGGGCCTGGCACCGTGATGTAGGGGGGCCGTCTGTCTCTGCAGGGCCCACACCAGCGGGGGGAGGGGCGGTGAGGACGGGCCGGAGGACGGGCCGGCGCACGGCAGAACACAGCCCTCGGGTGGCCCCTGGCACGGCCGCAGGGCTCCCTCGGGGCTGACCACAGCTGGGCAGCCCTCCGGTGCCCTCCTGCCCCTTTCCTGACGGGGCTCCCCAAGGGGGGATGTGTTGTCACAGCTGTTGTCATGGCCGAGGACATTCGGTCATGTGTGTGGAGATGCCGAGGGCTGGCACGCTTCTCTGGGGCTTAACCGTGTTCTGAGCCTGCACATATATGAACTCGTTTAATTCTCACGGCATTTTCCCACCCTGGCTGGTTGTTGGAGGTCGGCCCGGGCACCAAAGGGTCGAGGGTTCGATTCCCAGCCAGGGCCACGTACCTCGGCTGAGTGTTTGCTGGCCATGCTCTGGTCGGGGTGCGAGCAGGAGGCAGCTGGTTGATGTGTCTCCCTCGCATCAGTGTTTCTCTCTCTCTCTCTCTGTGAATCTCTCTTCTACTCCTCCTTCCCTTCTATCTGAAAAGCAGTGGAAAAAAACACCTTCTGGTGAGGATTAACAACAGAAATGTCAATCATTTCCCCAGCGTTTGGGTAAAACAGGTGATACCTCAACAACGTGTGTCTGCAGACCTTCCTCGCTGTTCTAAATGAGGTTGTACTAGTTCCATTTGGCGCAGGGCCCCTCTCCCCGGTCTCTGTAAGGTTTCCCCTGGGGCACGGGGTGCCAGGAACCCAAAAGCAGGACTTGGACCAAAAGGGGTTCTTCGGTTGGAGGAGCGGAGAACCTGGGGCCACAGCAGGTGCCCCATCTTGTGTGCGGCCAGGAGGGACGAACCCGGGCGGGGCAAACCGAGGCTGGGCGCGTCCTGCTGAACGAGCCTCGGGGCTGGTTCGGGGGTGGCGGCTCCAGCCCCGCGGGGTGGCCAGGCCACGCGAGAGCTGCGTTCCTTCCTCCGGCCCCAACCTCCCTCTTCCTCGTCCCGCCCAGATAACCAGTTCAGGATGTCCATCCTGGAGCGGCTGGAGCAGATGGAGCGGAGGATGGCGGAGATGACGGGGTCCCAGCAGCACAAGCCGGGGAGCGCAGGAGGCGGCAGCGGCGGGGGCGCCAGCAGCGGGACCGGCGGAAGCCAAGCCCAGGTACCCCCTGCGTGACGGTCTGCGGGGTGGTGTGATGCGTCATGGGTGGGGGAGGCCGGCCGTGGCCACAGACCGTGTGCTGGAGCTGGGTCATTCCTGGCTGAGGCAGGAGTCTGAGGGGCGGCTTCCCGGCCCCCTGCTTCCTTCCTGAGCCTCGGACCCTGGCCCCGGGGGACGGAGGCCTGCGGGGACGCAGAGCTGCGGGCACAGACTCCCGCTAGAACCCAGTTTGCCTTTTGGAGCCTGTCTCTGCCTTAGCTCTGAATACACAGTGGCAGCGAATTCAGTTGGTCTTTCACGAGCCGTTACTATAGAAACTCAATAAGACCCCTAGAAAACGGCCCGGAGAAGCAGTTACAGTGACTTTTCAGTTCAAAACAGCATTCCTTCTCCTGCGTCTTCCACGCCTGTTCATCAGGTTCATGAGGGGTCCGTCCTCCTGCCCAGGACGGGCCTCACTGCTGTTTCAGGGCCCTGCGGTCTCGAAGGTTCTATGAACGTTTCATTCAGGGGCTCCATTTCAACGCTCCGAGGGAGCTGTGACCTTGCAGGAAACCCCAGAATAAATGCAAAGGGACTGCAAGTTGCTTCCCTCTGCCCCCAAGTCATTGCCTAAATAAACCTTATATAATCCCCCCTCTTCCTCTTCAAAAGGAACGACGATTTTCTTCCAACAATTACACGAAGGGAACGCTGTGCGTTTTATGATCCTTGTAATATTTGTAATAACAGATGACAGCAAGACATAACATACCACACCCCAAAAGCTAGCCTCCTTTTCCCCCGAGTTTTCCTCTTCTTTCTCGCCCACCTTCAGAAATCAGTGGAGAGGGGGAGACCCCGCACGCCGTAAACTGTCACTCAGGCTGAGATAGGCTTCTTCTCACGGGTGCCACGAAGGCTCATCACAGAAGCGATTTTGTGGACTGTGCCCACGGCCAAAGCAAGGACCCCTTGCAGTCACTTGCCTGCCGGCCGCCAAGATTACATTCAGGGAATAGGATGCCGTTTTAGGGTTCGGCCGCTCAGCCCCTGTGCCGGCAGCACCTGACCCACGTTAGCTGCGGGTGCTCACACGGTCCTCCATTGAACTTGGCTTCCGTGAGGATCTGTGTCCGCCTGCAAGATGGAGACGTGGCTGTTTTGTGGAACGCAAACATCAAGGTCCCTCTTGTCCTGGCCAGTCTGTTCAGTGGTCAGAGGGCCAGCCCTCAGGCCACACGGCATGGACCTTGGTTGCAGGTGTAGTCGCTGGGCCTGGTCTGGGCACGTGTGGAAGGCAGCCAATTAATGTGTCTCTTTCACATCCATGTCTCTCTCTCTCTTTCTCACTCCCTCTCTCTTCTCTTCCTCCCCCTCCTTTCCTTCCAATCTCTAAAAAAATCAATGGAAAAAATATCCTAGGGTGAAGTTTTTTTTTTTTTTTAATCCCTCTTTGTTCACACCTTGGTGAATCCCACATGCTTGTGGACATGCCTGCTACATAGGAAGCAGCTCTACCCGAACTCTGGGTCAAGGTCATGCTACTGCAGGTCAAGGTCACCCAGTTGTGCTTTCAAAGATGCTCTTCCAGCTCCAGTGAGATGATACCATTGCCACCCTCTGCCGTGTCATGCTCACGGGCTTTCCCCCCAGACTTCAAAACAACGGGGGACACCGGCATTCTATAGCAGTCAAACTTCCGGGGGCTGATGTGGCGGGTTCAAGCCACAGGCTGAGCTAGCACCCTCCTGTCTCCGCCTCCCGACGTCTCTCCACTCTCAGCCTGTGGTTCCCGGCTCAAGTTGCCAGTCCCGGGGCTCCGGATGCGGGCCTGCCGCCGGCCTCCGAGCCTCACGCGCGCTGTCTGTTCCCTGCACTCTCCCCGCAGTGCGCTCCGGGCCCCGGGACGCTGGGCAGCTGCTTCGAGAGCCGCGTGGTCGTCGTGTGCGAGAAGATGATGAGCCGCGCCTGCTGGGCCAAGTCCAAGCACTTGATCCACTCGAAGACGTTCCGCGGGATGACCCTGCTGCACCTGGCGGCCGCCCAGGGCTACGCCACCCTCATCCAGACCCTCATCAAGTGGCGGTGAGGCCGGGCGCACCCCCGCACGCGCTTTGGGGACAGAGGTCTGGCCACTCGGGGGCGGGGGGAGGACGCGGTCTGGCCTGGGAGTGGTTCCCAAGGGAGTCTTAGGAGCTTCTGCCCAAGAAATGCCCAGTGAGGTGCCCACTGCGTGCTGGGCCTTCTCCTTCCTCCGGGGGCCTAGCCGATGGGGAGAGACTCCGCACCGCCCGGTGAAACTCAGAGTCCGCTGCACTCGGGGGTCGGAGGCTCCGTGTGGTTTCACGGCTGTGGGGGGCTGCGTGTGTCGGGGTTTCCTGTTCACGTGGACTCACTGGGTGGTCACGGCCGGCCCCTCTCTTCGCAGCACGAAGCACGCAGACAGCATCGATCTGGAGCTGGAAGTGGACCCCTTGAACGTGGACCACTTCTCCTGCACCCCCCTGGTAAGCGGGCGCTCCCTGAGCCCCACGCCGCTTCTCCGGGCGGGCAGAGGGGGGTGGGCACAGGCCGGGCCCCGCGTGCTCCCTCCCGGACACGTGACATCCTTCCGAGCTGCTTGGCGAGGACGATGTTCCGTGGCCCCGTGGAAGGAGCCAGCGAGGACCGGGCAGCGGCGGCCGCGTGACGTCTGCGTGGAACCCGCCGTTAAGGCCGCCGCCCTGTCTCCGTCTTTCAGATGTGGGCGTGCGCCCTCGGGCACCTGGAGGCCGCGGTTGTGCTGTACAAGTGGGACCGGCGGGCCATCTCCATCCCCGACTCCCTGGGGAGGCTGCCTTTGGGGATCGCCAGGTCGCGGGGTCACGTGAAGCTAGCCGAGTGTCTCGAGCACCTGCAGAGAGGGGAGCAGGCTCCGCTGGGACAGAGCCCCCGCATCCACTGTCCCCCGAGCGAAGAGCCCCACGCCGACGGCTGGATGGCCCAGTGGCACAGCGAGGCCATGGCCCCGCCGGAAATCCCCAAAGGCGTCACCGTCATTGCGAGCACCAATCCCGGTAAGCGCCCGGAGTCCCCGCAGCTCAGCCGTGCCGAGGCCCCAGGTGCTGTCCCTCAGGGGAGTCTTTAGGGTGCTCACACACTGAGGGGTTCGGGGTGTTTCTCTCTCCGGTTTTCCTTTGAGCTGTGAGAATGCCTAGTGTGACTCCCCTAGCTCCCTACACCCCAAATGCAGAAAGTAGAGGAGAAAAAAAAAAGTATGTCCATGCAAGAAAGAGCGGCCAGTGATGGAGGAGGAGGACCCGGCTCCCCTAGATGCTGCGGGGGGGCGTTTCAAGGTCAGGGACGGGTCTGGAGGCCCGCTTTGCCCGGGGTGTGTCCCGGGCCTAGGGAGCGCGTTAGTTCGTTAGGGCTCCTGGTCTGATCGCCTCTCCTGACTGTCCTTTCTACTGTGCTTTTCAGAGCTGAGAAGACCTCGGTCTGAACCCTCTAATTACTACAGCAGTGAGAGCCACAAAGATTATCCAGCTCCCAAAAAGCATAAATTGAACCCCGAGTCCTTCCAGGCGAGGCAGGAGGAGCTGCTGTCCACTGCACTGAGCCTGGAGCAGCCCAGGATCAGGAAGCAGAGCCCTAGTT
>PVJN01058607.1:0-12105 GCA_004026805.1 Lasiurus borealis | reverse complement strand
ACTGAGACAACATAATTTGAAACAAGAGTGAACAATGCACTCAAAACACTGGGATGTAAATGTATAATTATTTTCTGCTATCTAATAAATATGTTGAAGAAATATAAAAAGGGACAGAAATTAATGTTGTCTCCTTGTGTACTGAAAATAGTACTTATCAAACTGCTTCCAATTTCTTTAAGTGGCCAGTATTTGAAGAGTTTGATTCTGAAAATTATTCCTGTAAACTTTTTTTAAAGTTCTCAGCAATGAAAATATTCTAAACTTAGATGATGGTGATAGTTGCACACCTCTGTGAATACATTAAAACAATGACTATTTCAAATTGCAAATTTTATGCTATGAGAATATAGTTCAATAAAGATGATTTAAAAAAAAATAAGGTCAGAAAATGCCAAGCCATTCTACCACCTCCTCCCCTTCAATGCCGATCTGTTTTGGCTTCCAAGAATTATGCTCTATCAGTTTAGAACATATTCTTCAGATTATTTAAATAGATTATTTTTCTTCTCTGTTTCTGTTGACTCTGCAGAACCAGCTGCTGCCCATTCTCCACATTTACCCTACCCAGTAGGAACATTGCTGAGAAAAGCATTGCTGCAATACCAGCTAAACTGACATAGGTCCCATACCCACTAAGAGTGAAACTATCTCCCACTCATATGATAATATGGATCAATCTCTCTCCCCTCACTATTAGCAAAAGACTGGATGCTGGCCTTGTTGCAACTTGCTTTTCCCCTGGTATTCAGGGTTCCATCTTGGTTCCTGATAGTTAGTCTCTATACTGGTTTTTCAGTCTGTAGAGGACTACAGTGACCAGAGACACGTGTGTGCATGTGTGTGCGTGCGTGTGTGTGTGTGTGTGTTGAAGAATTTACTATTTGTTTTATACTGTGACTGCAATTTCATGAACTAGAACCACAGATTATTTTAGCATAATATATTTGCATCTCTTTTAATAGATTTAAATATATGATTTATATTTCCCCATAATGTTCATAGGTGTTTTGTCTATTATTTTTAAAATCTATTTTTTCAAGTAAACTTCAGAATTATTTCATCATGATCCCAAATAACATTTTATTAATCCTATAATTAATTTGGAAACAATTTGCGTATTTTCTAAAATATGGTGCTCCATCATGGAAATACAGTTTCTACTCCTATTGTATTGACAATTTTTATTTATATTGCTTAGGAAAATATTTTAATACTCATATAGATTATGTGAATCTCTTACTAAGATATTTCTATGATATAAATAGTGTCTTTTTCATTATGGTCTCTAGTTGGTTATTGCTGGTATACAGAAAAACTGTCAACATTTGCCATTTAATTTTTATCCAATTACTATAATAAATTTTAGTATTAATTCTCAGAGTTTTTTTAGATGATTCCCTTGAGTTTTCTATTTAAATAGCCATGTTGTCTGCAAATAAAGATAAAAATTTTCTCTTATTTCAGTATTGTGTTTTATTTCCTTGGCAAGTAAGTCTGTCTATGTGAATCCATAAGGCTAATAGCAAGTATTCTCATTTTTAGTTAAATATAATATTGGCTCTTTTAAAGGTAATTAAAATATTTATTAGTGATCCTTTCACTCCCAATTTTTTAGGAATGGAGTTTTTAGAATTAAAAATGAATGTTGAATGTTACTGAAGTCATATTTTACCAACAAATAAAAGCAAAGTAAATTTTATGGGATTTCTTCTTGTATTTCCAACACCATTGCTAGAAGTTCTATCACCCTAGAGATAAAGGATGTGAATTCTATACTAGACTGTTTTAGAAGCATCTGTCCTTTATGGTTTGATACCTACAGGATAATTTTCTTTAAATGTGAATCCCTTTGTTCAACCCTGCACCACCTGCACAGTTGACTTATTAGTATTGTGTTCTACATATGGCTGTACAAAGATATATATGGTGAGGTTGGCTCTGAAACATAAGGACAAATATTCAAGAACCATAGAGAGGAGCTATGGGTGGCACCCAGCTGAAGCCAGCAAGGAAACAGGACCTGCAATCATAGAAAAATAGATTCTACCAACAACCCGGATAAACCTGGAAGGAGAATCTCTCCCAGAGCATGTAGATAAGAGCCCTGACCTGCTAACACCTTGGTTTTGTTCCTGGGAGAGCCTCACCAGGGAACTGCTCAGCCATGATGTGCTGGGGCTTTTGATCCTCCAAAACTGAAAGATACTAAATTTATGTTGATGAAAGCCATTGAGTTTCTGATGCCAGGCCCATATCACTATCTGAAGGCTTTACCTAGAACAAATCTCTTACAATTAATACAGAAGCTTGAGGGAAGTATGGGACAAAAGCAATGACAGTTGACCTTAAGAAACAACACTTTGGATCCTAAGGATGACTGTTAGATACTGACCTGGAGTCTCCATACTTCCATGAAGTCGGTGGGGAAGAAATGATGTATCTTCCTATTGTTTTTCAGGAAACAGGGAAGAAATTGGAGGAGACCATCATTATTTTTCTCACAATCTTTCATTGTTCTGCTAGTCAATGGAAACCCCAGTCCTAACCATTACTCAAGCATTATAGATTCTTCCAGTCTTAATTTTTCAGATTTCTGTGAATTTACACTATTTTTTGTTTTTTATAAATACAGTGGTACCTCGAGATACGAGTTTAATTCGTTCTGTAACCTTGCTCGTATATCAAGTTGCTCGTATCTCAAAGCAAATTTCCCCATTGAAATCAATTGAAATGCCATTAATCCATTCCAGCCCCCAAAATGCCACCCCAGTTGTTCTTGTTACGTGTTTTTGAATAAGAAAAATGTATTTATAAATGACAAATATTGTATAAAAACATAATAAAAGAGAATGTAAAGGAATAAACTGGTTCTATAAAGTGTATTTACCTACTCGTTACAATCTTAATGCTACATTTTATCCCTAAACTGAATGTAACTTAACTAATCTTCACTGAACTTAATTGCTACTGGTTTTGCATTTTTGGCTGATTTCAAAAAAAATGTGTCCAACGAGGTTTGCCTCTTCCTCCCTTTCAGAATGTTTCTGAAATGGGTGAGGCAAGTTTCATTGAACAGCTCCGATGCACAACCAGTAGCAACTTTTTTGGGGTGTTTATTTTCCACGAAGTGTGACACCCTCTCCCACATTCCTAAGATCTCCTTTATCTCACTTGTAGAGATCTCCTCCACCTCTGGCTCCTCCTCGAAACCAATTTCTTGGAGAACCTCCGCATGTTGCTGAGACTGCAACTCTTGTAACTCCTCTTTGGTGAGTTCTCCTCGACGAGCTCATTCATGTCTCTCTCATCCACCTCCAGGCCCATGGATTTTCCCACAGACACTATCTCCTCTTCCACTGGCACCTCGGGTTCGAATCCTTTGAAGGTCCTTTCGGCTACGGCCTCAGGCCACAGCTTCTTCCATGCAGAGGTCAAAGTCCTTGTTGTAACACCCAGCCAGGCCTGATCAATAATTCTGAGGCATATCACGATATTAAAGTGGTTCTTCCAGAACTCTTGAAGGGTGAGGTTTGTGTTCTCCATTACCTCAAAGCATCGTCGGAACAGGTGCTTGATGTACAGCTTTTTAAAATTAGAAATCACCTCCTGATCCATGGGCTGCAGGATAGGAGTGGTGTTGGGAAGTAGGTAGACAACCTTTATAAACTTGAACTCTGAGGAGTTCATCTTCGAGGTTCGGTGGGTGAGCAGGAGCATTGTCAAGGACGAGGAGGACTTGCGTGGTTAGGTTGTTTTCCTGTAGATATTTCTTAACAGAAGGGCCGAAAACTAGGTTTACCCACTCCACAAAGAACTGCCTGGTGACCCAGGCCTTCAGGTTTACCCTCCACATAACTTGCAGTTTATCTTTTAAAATCTTATGTGACTTAAAGACTCTGGGGTTTTCTGGATGGTATACGAACAGAGGCTTGATCTTCCAGTCGCCACTGGCATTGGTGCACAGTGCGAGAGTTAGCCTATCCTTCATGGGTTTGTGGCCTGGCATCGCTTTCTCCTCTGCCATTATATAAGTCCTATTCGGCATCTTCTTCCAGAAAAGCCCTGTCCCATCACAGTTGAAGACTTGCTGGGGGATATATCCTTTGGCTTCTATCAGTTCAGAAAATCGTTTTGAGGTAATCCTCAGGTGCCTTCACATCCAAACTTGCTGCCACACCATGCCTGACAATGGAGTGAATGCCAGACCTTTTCCTGAAGTTATCAAACCAGCCTCTACTGGCTTTAAATGAGTCTTTCAATGCTTCCTCTGTGGAAGATTTACAGCAAATCACCGTAAATCGCTTGCGCCTTTTCGCATATGATGCCTCAGTTAATGTATCTCCTTTAAGCTGCTTCTCCATCAACCACACCATCAGTAGATTCAGTAAATTCTCCATCTTTTCATGGAGAGAGCTACGGAGCTTAGAAATTATTGTTATGCCCTTAGCTGGGGTTATACCCTTTATCGACTTCTTTGTTTAAGCACAGTGCATATCGTTGAAGTACAATGTCCATATTGCCTCGCCAAGTCAGCCACTCGCACACCTTGCTCATATTTTTCTATGATTTCAATAGATTTTTCTTCATGAGAAGAAACAGCAAGGAATAGAAAACCTGTTTGAAAAATTAATGACAGAAAACTTCCCTGATATAGGAAAAAAAAACCCACACAAATCCAAGAAGCTTACAGAGTCCCAAGCAAAATGAACCCCAAAAGACCAATGCCAAGGCACGTTATAATTAAATTGGCAAACACCAAAGTAAAAATCTTAAAAGCTACCAGAGGGAGACAGAAAGTTACCTACAAAGGAACTCCCATCAGACTATTGACTGATTTCTCAACAGAAACTCATCAGGCCAGAAGGGAATTGAATGAAATACACAAAGTCATGCAAAGGAAGGGTCTGAATCCAAGAATTGTGTACCCAGCAAGGCTATCAACCAAAATTGAAGGTGAAATCAGTAGCTTCACAGACAAAAAAGGACTAAGGAAATTTATTACCACCAAATCAGCCATATAAGAAATGCTAAAGGGTCTGCTGTGAAAAAAAGAAAATAGAAAATATAGAAGTAACACAAGGATAAAGAATAAGAATGACAACAAATAAGTACCTATCAATAATAACTTTAAATATAAATGGATTAAATGCCCCAATCAAAAGACATAGGGTAATGGATTGGATAAGAAAACATAACCCATATATCTGCTATCTATAAGAAACCCACCTCAGAAAAAAAGGAGGCACACAGTCTGAGGGTGAAGGGATTGAAAACAGTTTTTCAGGCAAATGGAAGTGAAAAAGAAGATGGGGTAGCAATCCTTATATCTGACAAATTAGATCTCAAAGTGAAGGACATAACAAGAGATAAGGAAGGCCACTTCATAAAACCAAAGGGTACAATCCAACAAAAAGAAATAACTTTGGTAGGAGCACTCAAATACATAAAAAAAAAAACTCCTGGAGGAAATCAAGGGAGAGATTGAAAGCAATACAATCGTAATAGGAGACTTTAATACCCCACTATCATCATTGGACAAATCCTCTAAACAAAAAATCAGCAAAGAAACATCAATCCTAAATGACTCACTAGACTAGATTGAATTAATTGACAGCTTCAGGACATTTCACCCCAGAGCCACAGAATATACATTCTTCTCAAGTGCACATGGGTCATTTTCAAAGATAGACCATATGTTGGGTCATAAACAAAGTCTCTTCAAATTCAAAAAGAGAGAATTCATATCAAGCATATTCTCATATCACAGTGGCATAAAACAGGAAATCAACTACAATAAAAACAATCCAAAGAAATCAAACACATGGAGACTAAACAGCATGCTATTAAACAATGACTGGGTTACCAGAGAGATCAAGGAAGAAATAAAAAAACATCATGGCAACAAACGACAATGAAAACACAATCTAAAATCTATGGGACACAGTGAAAGCAGTCATGAGAGGGAAGTTCATGGCTCTACAAACCTACAGCAAAAAAAAAAAAGAAAAGAAAAGAAAAGAAACAACAACAGCAAAAAAAAAAAAAGTAATAAATTACCTAACCCTACAACTCAAAGAGCTAGAAAGAGACCAAAAATAAAAGCACGGTGGAAGCAGAAGGAAGGAAATAGTAAAGATAAGAGAGGAGATAAATGACATAGAGACCAAAGAAACAATACAAAGATCAACAAAACCAAGAGCTGGTTCTTTGGAAGAATAACCAAGATTGATGAACCTCTATCCAGGCTCACCAAGAAGCAAAGAGAGAGGGTCCAAATAAACAAAATCAGAAATGAAAGAGATGAAATAACAACAGACCCACCAAAATACAAAGGATTATTAAAAAATATTGTGAACAACTCTATTTCAACAAGGTTGGTATCCTGGAGGAAATGGACATATTCCTAGAAAAAATATAGCCTTCCAAAACTCAATCAGGAAGAATCTAAACATCTCAATAGGCCAATAACTATGGAAGAAATTGAAGCAGTCATCAAAAAACTTACAGCAAACAAAAGCCCAGGGCCAGCAGCTGCATGTGAGAGTTTTACCAAACATTCTTAGAAGAACTAAAACCTATCCTCGCCGAGACTGGTTTGGCTCAGTGGATAGTACGTTGGCTTGTGGACTGAAAGGTGTCAGGTTCGATTCCAGTTGGGGGCATGTACCTTGCTTGCGGGCACATCTCCACTGTGGGGCGTGCAGGAGGCGGCTGATCAATGTCTCTCTCTCATCGTTGTTTCTGACTTTCTATCTCTCTCCCTTCCTCTCTGTAAAAAATCAATAAAATATATATTTTAAAAAAATAAATAAAACCTATCCTCCTCAGACTATTCCAAAAAATTCAAGAAGGAACACTTCCAAGCTCCTTTTATGAAGTCTGCATCACCCTAATACCAAAACCAGATAAAGACAGCACAATGAAGACAGGCCAATATCCCTCATGAACATAGATGCCAAAATTCTCAACAAAATTCTAGCAAACTGGATCCAGCAATACATCAGAAATATCATATATCATGACCAAGTAGGATTTATCCCAGGAATGCAAGGATGGTACAATATACACAAATCAATAAATGTGATACATCACATAAACAAATTGAGAGATAAAAATCAGAGTCATAGCAATTGATGTAGAAAAAGCATTTGACAAAATCCAACACCCTTTCTTGGTAAAAACTCTCAACAAATTGGGAATAGAAGGATCATACCTTAACATGATAAAAACCATATATGATAAATCCACAGCTAACATCATACTCACTGGGCAAAAACTAAAACCATTTCACCTAAGAATAGGAACAAGACAGGGATGCCCACTCTCACCTCTCCTGTTCAACATAGTACTGGAAGTAGTAGCCATTGCAATTAGACAAGAAGAAGAAATAAAAGTCATCCAAATTGGAAAAGAAGTAAAGCTTTACCACGAAATGCCATAGCAATCCTGAGAAAGAAGAATAAGAAAGTGGGATCTCAATACTAGACTTCAAGCTGTATTACAAAGCCACTGTTCTCAAAATAGCCTGGTACTGGCACAAGAACAGACATATAGACCAATGGAATATAATAGAAAATCCAGATATCAACCCAAACCACTATGTTCAATTAATATTTGACAAAGAAGGCATAAACATACAATAGAGTCAAGACAGTCTCTTCAATAAATGGTGTTGGGAAAATTGGACAGATACATGCAAAAAATGAAACTAGATCACCAATTTACACCACGCACAAAAATAAACTCCTAATGGATAGATGACTTAAACGTAAGACAGGAAACCATAAAAATACTAGAGGAATCCACAGGCAGCAAAATCTCAGACATATGCCAAAGGAACTTCTTCACTGATATTGCTCCTAGGGCAATGGAAGCTAAAGAGAAAATAAACAAATGGGACTACATCAAACTAAAAAGCTTTTACACAGCAAAAGAAGCCATCAACAAAACAACAAGAAAGACCACTGTATGGGAGAACATATTTGCAAATATTATCACTGATAAAGGTTTAATCTCCAACATCTACAGGCCACTTATACAACTTAATAAAAGGAAGATAAATGATCCAATAAAAAAAAATGGGCAACAGACCTAAATAGATACTTTTTTTAAAAAATATATTTTTTTGATTTTCCACAGAGAGGAAGAGAGAGGGATAGAGAGTCAGAAACATCGATGAGAGAGAGACATCAATCAGCTGCCTCCTGCACACCCTACGGGGGATGTGCCCACAACCAAGGTACATGTCCCTGACCAGAATCGAACCTGGGACCCTTCAGTCCACAGGCTAAATAGATACTTTTGAAAGAAGACAGAAGCAAGGCCAAGAGACACATGAAAACATGCTCAAAGTCACTAATTATCTAAAAGATGCAAATCAAAATGACAATGGATACCATCTCATACCTGTCAGAATGGCAATCCTCAACAAATAACAGGTGTTGGTGAGAATGCGGAGAAACAGGATCTCTTTTTGCACTGCTGGTGGGAATGTAGACTGGTGCAGCCACTGTGGAGAATAGTATGGAGTTTTCTCAAAAAAACTAAAAATGGAACTCCCATTTGACCCAGTAATCCCACTTTTAGGAATACATACATCCTAAGAAACTCGAAACACCAATCAGAAAGGAAATATGCACTCCTATGTTCATAGCAGCACAATTTACAATAGCTAAGATTTGGAAACAGCTTGTGTGCCCATCAGCAGATGATTGGATCAGAAAACTATGATACATCTACACAATGGAATACTATGCTGCCATAAAAAGGAAGGAATTCTTACCATTTGCAGTAACCTGGATGGAACTTGAGAGCATTATGCTAAGTGAAATAAGCCAATCAATGAAAGTAAAATACCACATGATCTTGCTCATTTATAGATAATAAAGAACATTATAAACTGATGAACAAAAAGATAGATACAGAGACAGTAAAGCATCAAACAGACTATCAAATTACAGTGGAAAGGTTAGGGAGAGGTGGGGTAAATAAGAGATCAATCGAAGGACTTGTGTGCATTAATATAAGCATAACTAATGGATGCAAAATACTGGAGGGTTAGGGCATGCATGGTAGTGGGGTGGGGGGGGGCAATGGGAAGATATGTACACATGTAATACATTAATAAAAATAAATAAAAATAAAACCTGTTGGCCTTATTGGACAAACTCAACACATGCCTGACCTGCATAGCTGATTACATGACCCAAACCTTTCAAATAACATTTTTATGATTTCAGAATAAATAGTATAACGTATTATTCAGGAAAACTCTTCTTATCTATCTCTCCATATTTAAAATTTATCAATCAACGATGTGGCATCAAAATGTTCTTAAAGGCTTCTTGGTAAAATGTAGCATAGAAAAGCCTTAGCACATTGTAACTCCATTATTTCCTTTTATCAGTAGAGAAATTTAGCCTTAGAGACATGAAGTACTTCCCACCAGGTCACAGAACTAGTTAATTAGTGGCAGAGCTAGAAATGTGCAAGATGTATATGCAAATGCAAATTAATTTTATAGTACTATTTACTCTAAAAGATTAGTTATTAATTTACCCATATTTTAATATATTTAATTTAAATACGTTTAAAATGTCATGCATCAGTTAAAGATTTGAGCTACAGATGCTAAAACATAGTCTTCTTACTTTTAACTCCCAAAAGGTGACTTAATTAATTAATTATAGGTGAGAAATTTAAGGTGACATTTAAGCAAGGGAGCATTTATAGCTGAAGGAAATTGGTCATGATTTAATTTGAAGATAGTGAAGTATAGGCATTAAAATTGAGAAATCAGATATATCCACTTTCAACAAAGTAAACTCTATAATAAAACAGTATTTTCTTTGCTAGTGAATATGAAACAAACTGAAACCTATTTTATGTTACTATGAGTATTTAATGATAGTTCCACCTCATTTTCATATCTCTTTCATCTTAAAACCTCCCCAAAATACCTTGCAAATATCAATTTATTAATTTATTCTACAGTACTTTCAATCAGGTAAGAATGGACAAGATTCCCTCACTGAGTTGAGACCCATTAATCTGTTGTCCCCATCTCACAGCAATCTTCAGGTTTTGCAAATGTCTTTAACTCTGTAGAGTTGTACTTTATAAAAATAAAAAGGATCACAATGTTATTTGTATATTTCACATGAACTCTAAGTACAATTTAATCAAAAACCATTTTTTTCTCTGAGGTCATATGGCTATATCCATTGTAGGATTATCTCTATTGATGGATCTGTCCCTTTACCTTCCAACTGAATGATCCCACTGTTTGATACTCTCTAATCACCTTATCTAGCCAGCTACAGCCAGCAGTTATGCACTCTCTCTGGTATATGTTTACACTGAAAATTTTGACCATGTGCTCCACTTTCTTTTCCTTTCTCACTTTTGATATACTAGTACAGTACTCAACTTCCAGAGCAGGTAAGTTAACCCAGCACAGATGGTTCCAACATCCATTTCCAGTGATACTCATTTTTGTTTAGATTTATCAATGAAGACTATTAAAAAAAACATGGGTAAAATATCAATGGTACATTTGTTCCACATATACAATAGACTGGATTCAACAATAGAAACTTTTTAAGGGTCTTGAGGTGGCTGAAGAACTGATGTGACTCCTTGGTAGCTAGTTTTCTCAGAAATATACCCTTAGTCAAGAAGTGGTTAAGAAGGATAAAAGTGTGAATCTCTGGCTTGCATAATGAACATTGTTCTTATGGGTGATTAACTTAAAATATATGAACTTCTAAATTGGGTTACTACTTGGAACATTTCCCATAACATGTATGTGCTGTATCAGATTATTCATAAAATTTCAATAACCATATTCTTGGATTTAATTCTTGGGAATTGAAGATTAGTGTATCTGCATAGTAAATATCAACTAACCATAGAAAGTTACTTCTTTTCCAAAATCAGGTATTCTTTATATTTATTGGATTACAGAAATTACTGTTGTCTATGTGGAATTTGGGTTTCCCCTCTAAGCACTATCCCAATAATATTCAACTTAATTTAAAAAAAAAAATCACTGCAAACTCGACTTTATAACTAAAGATAGGAAAATATTACTTAATTTCTTTGGTTGAATAACTCTACCTATACAAATTTTTTAAACCAATGCAATGACTGTAGTTAGAACAATATCTCATATGTGGTTGGTCCTAAAGCATTTATAATTTGAGTATATTGGAAATAGAATTGACAACTTATAATGAAACAAATCTCAGTGGGACTGCTTTTTACTTCCCTCAGTGCTCATCATGATTCAGCTGCACTCTGATGAGAAATAAATTCAGAACTCTTGCTAAAGTAAAATAACTAATTTTAAAAACTTGACAGTACTCCTTGAGAAACATGCTATTAAATCAGCAACATAGTACTGTACCTGTAATTATAAAGTAATAGCATGTTCTGGGGAGTTGATTGCTTATAATACAACAAAATAAGGTAAAAAAGAAAAAAACACTTCATTGAAAGTGTATGTTTTGCTACTGTATTTTCTGGGATTTGGAGGAACTTACTTGGGTTGATTATAAATGCCAAGTTTTATTAAAAACATAATCATCTTTCCCAAACGCAGATATAAGCTATCTTATTTTAGACTCTTTCTTCCAATAATCCTTTGCTGAGGGTCTCCTCTGTACATAAATTTCAAACAAACCTGGCTTAACCATGTCTTTTAATTATAGCTATCCCCAATAAATTTTGAAACTCCACCTTCCGATACAATGGAGTGATTTTTGTCTATTCATTTCAAGTGTACATACAGTTCTAAACTTCTCAGTTTAAATTTCAAAATACTTAATTTTAACTGCATTTCTGACAAATTATGTATGTTAATTCCAGTTCTCCTAAATGCCTTGAGGATCCATGGGCTTGAAAACTTCTTGGTAGTTATAAGAAATTATAGGAAAGAAAATATCCTAAATAATAAGATGATACAATCTTCTTTGAGAGGCACTTTAGTACATATTTAAGAGTGTGGATTCCAGAGCAATCATTTCTGATGTCAAATCCTAAAAACTGTGTGATATTGGGCAAGTTAGTTAGCTCTCTACACCTCAGTTTCTTTGTCTATAA
>PVJN01058606.1:0-12105 GCA_004026805.1 Lasiurus borealis | reverse complement strand
TTTTCTTATCCATTCAGCTATTTGATGTCTTTTTATTGGAGTATTTAATCCATTTATGTTTAAGGTTATTATTGATAGGTACTTGTTTGTAGCCATTTATATTCTTTATACCTGTGTTCCTTCATCCCTTTCTATTTCTTTTTTTTACAAAAAAAAGAAAGAGGTGCAATTACAGCAAACCCCACAGAAATACAAAGGAATGTAAAAATATACTATGAACAACTCTATTCCAACAAAGTGGTCAACTAGAAGAAATGGACATATTTCTAGAAACAGATGACCTTCCAAAACTCAATCAAGAAGAATAAAAAAATCTGAATAGGCCAATAACTAGAGCCAATAACTTCCAACAAACAAAAGCCCTAGGCCAGAAAGCTGCATAGGGGAGTTTTACCAAACTTTCAAAGAAGAACTAAAACCTATCCTCCTCTGACTATTCTAAAAAATTCAAGAGGAAGGAACACTTCCAAGCTCTGTATATGAAGCCAGCATTACCCTCATCTCAAAACCAGATAAAGGTATTATAAAGAAAGAAAATTACAGGCCAATATATCTGATGAACATAGATGCTAAAATCCTCAACAAAATCCTAGCAAATCGGATTCAGCATTACATTAGAAAGATCATGTACCATGACCAAGTGAGATTTATTCCAGGGATACAATGGTACAATATCCACAAATCAATAAACATGATACACCACTCAAACAAATTGAGAGATAAAAAAATCACATAATCATACAAATTGATTCAAAAACAGCATTTGACATAATCTAAAACACTTTCTTGATAAAAACTCTCAGCAAAGTGAGAATAGAGGGATCATACCTCAAAATAACAAAAGCCCTATATGACGAATCTATAGTTAATGTCATAATGGGCCAAAACTAAAACCATTTTCCCTAAGAACAGGAACAAAACAGGGATGCCCACTCTCACCACTCCTGTTTGACATAGTATTGGAAGTATTAGCTATAGCAATCAGACAGGAAGAAGAAATAAAAGGCATCTAAATTGGAAAAAAAATAAGACTGTCATTTGCAGATGACATGATATTGTACACAGAAAACCCCAAAGACTCCATCAAAAAACTACTAGATTTAATAAGTGAATTCAGCAATGTAATAGGATACAAAATTAACACCCAGAAATCTATGGCTTTTTTATATACCAATAATGAACTCACAGAAAGATAAACAAACAAACAAACAAAAAACAATCTAATTTACCATTGCACAAAAAAAAATTTAAAATACCTAGGAATAAACTTAACTAAGGAGCTCAAAGGCCTGTACTCGGAAAACTACAGGACATTCATTCAAAAAAAAGAGATAGAAGAAGACATAAGTGAAAGAATATACTGTGTTCATGGATTGGTAGAATCAACATCATTAAAATGACCATATTGCCCAAAATAATCCATAGATTCAATGAAATACCCATTTAAATACCAATGGCATATTACACAGACCTAGAACAAACTCTCCAAAAATTTATATGGAATAAAAAAAGGCTCCAAATAGCTGCAGCAATCCTGATAAAGAACAAAGTTTAAGGGATCAAAATATCAGATATCAAATTATATTATAAAGTCACTGTTCTCAAATCTGCTTGGTACTGGCACCAGAACAAACATATAGACCAATGGAACAAAGCAGAGAACCCAGAAATTGACCCAAGCCATTATGCTCAATTAATAATTGACAAAGGAGGCAAGATTATAAATGGTGTTGGGAAAATTGGACAGATATATGCAAAAAAAAATGAAACTAGATCACCAACTTACACTATACACAAAAATAAACTCAAAATGGATAAAGGATTTAAGCGTAATTTAAGAAACCATAAAAATCTTAGAAGAATTCATAGACAGCACCATTATCAGACATATGTCATAGCAACAGCTTTACTGATACCACTCCTAGGGCAATGGAAACTCAGGAGAAAATTAAAAAATTGGACTACATCAAAATAAAAAGCTTCTGCACAGCAAAAGAAACCATCAAGAAAACAAGAAAGCCCACTGTATGGGAGAACACATTTGCCAATGTTATATCTGATAAGGACCTAATCTCCACAATTTATAGGGAACTCATACATCTTAACTAAAGGAAGATAAACAATTCTATCAAAAATTGGGCAAAGGACTTAAATAGACATCTTTTGAAAGTGAACATATAGAATAAGAGACATATGAAAACATGCTAAAAGTCACTAATCATCTGAGAAATGCAAATAAAAACAACAATAATTATCTTACACCTGTCAGGATGGCAATCTCAACAAATCAACAGACAAGTGGTGGAGAGGATGTGGAGAAAAAGGAACCCTCACGCACTGCTGGTGGGAATGCAGACTGGTACAGCCACTGTGGAGAACAGTATGGAGTTTCCTCAAAAAATTAAAAATAGAACCCCCATTTGACCCAGTAATCCCACTTTTAAGAATATATCCCGAGAAACTAGAAACACCAATCAGAAAGGATATATGCACTCCTATGTTCATAGCAGCACAATTCCCCATAGCTAAGATTTGGAAACAGCCCAAGTGTCTATCACCTGAGTGGTACATCTACACAGTGGAATACTACACTGCTGTTAAAGTCAAAGAACTCTTACCACTCACAACAGCATGGATGGACATGGAGAGCATTATGCTAAGTTAAATAAGCCAGTAAGAGAAAGATAAATATTCATGTTCTCACTCATTTGTGGAGTATAATGAATAACATAAACTGATGACAAAAATAAATCCAGAGACAGAGAAGCATCCAACAGGCTATCAAACTTCAGAGGGAAGGCGGAGGAGGGTAAGGAGGGGAAGTAAGACATCAACCAAAGGACTTGTATGCATTCATATAAGCATAACCAATGGACACAGACACTAGGGGAGCGAGGGCATGCATTGGAGGGTGGGGGTAGCCAGGGAGAGGTCAATGGGGGAAAAAGGAGACATATATAATACTATATATAATACTTTAAATAATAAAGCATTTTTTAAAAATCTCTACAGGTTTAAATGTTTCTTAGGTTGACACTTAATAAATCTAATAAAATATATATTAGATTTCAGACCAGATCGGGCGCCTTCAGGATGGTATGGCTGTAGATTGTATTGGATTTCATACTTAGGTTTCCAATAGTTATAGAGTTTCTGAGAGAGGAAGTTTAAATATTCTTTTTTTATTATTATTATTTTTACACCTCCATATTTTACTTACCAAAAAAAGCACCAGATATGTATCCACATTTAGGTTTACCAATGAGTACCATAACCACAAATCCATCCAGTATAATTTGTGCTTTATTCCTAGTTTGTAACTGTAGCCTTTAAAATTCTTCAACATATCCAGTGGCTAAAATTAAGTTTAAGTTTCCCATAGAATATATTTTATATATCATGGATTCAGCATGTCTAGGGAAGGGAAGTGAGTGGGAAGATTAACCAAAGAACTTACAGGTGTATATGCATAACCCATGGACACAGAAAATAGGGTGGTGAAGCCCTGGGTTGGGTATAGAGGGTGGTTAATGTAGGGAAAAGAAGAGATATCAGTAATACTGTCAACAATGGAGATAAATTTTAAAATAAATAATTTAGAAAATAGCATGATAAACTGCAATTTACATTTCTATTAGGAAAAAAGGATTACACTGAAGAAAAAGCAAAATACTAATTATGTGTATATCTGATGAAAAGATCGCCCTCATGTGGTGAAGTCAAGCAAATCCTGCATGCATTATATAACCACCTAACCTGCTTTAGGTTTGACATTTTTACAATGTCGTGGGGCTCATCCTGTGCCCATTGAAGCCATTTCTAATTGATTTAGCCTTAAAATCTATTTCAGAACAACATTCTAAGAAGCTACATACAATCAGTTGTGTCTGGCACCTAAGGTAAAAATTTAGTTCTTTTAGTTAGCCACATATTTATTTCATTAAAACATTCAAAGGTAATGAGAGTCATATTCATCAGGAACTAGTAAGACTCATGTGTTCAAAGTCAAGTCTCTAATTTCATATTACATTAATTTTATTTACATTTTACTAATTCTGTATTAACAATTTGTCCAAAAACAAGCAGGCTAGAAAGAAAAACTTAATCCTGTAACAATATCACATCACCAACTTAATTCTCTCTTTCTGTATGCCTGTCTGACTCACATACAAACACACACATCATCATCATCATCATCATCATCATCATTTCATTTAGGGAACTCTTGGCTTGTTACTTATAGCTTATACCTATCAAGACAATCCAATGATATTTATTTTATCATCACTCCATCTTCATACCAATAGAATAATACAGTTTGTAGCATTGTTGGCAATATGCATAGTTCATGGATACTGAGAATTTTGCATCCCAAAGTAAAATTGAAAAAATATGTA
This sequence comes from Lasiurus borealis, assembly GCA_004026805.1. Classification (NCBI taxonomy): domain Eukaryota; kingdom Metazoa; phylum Chordata; class Mammalia; order Chiroptera; family Vespertilionidae; genus Lasiurus; species Lasiurus borealis. The sequence continues at coordinate 7,708 of PVJN01058606.1, read as the reverse complement.
TAAGTATATATTCATCATTGTGAATCATCAAGTAGCTGGCAATGTTTTGAGAGTGAGTTTGTAATTAGAAATTAGAAATAACTGATAGTATCAAGACTATCATTAGGCCAGTGGAGCTCAAAACAGGGCTGAGACACCAAAAAACAAGAGTTACAGGTTTGAAATTCAAAGGAAAGCTGTGATTGGTCACTGAATTGATTACCTGTTATGGAAATTAAGCACCAAGAGTTGAGAGGTTAACATAAATAACATGGGAATATTAGCAATATTAATAATTATGGTGCCTAGCCATGGTGACTGTGGTTGAGCATCAACCAATTGGATTCCCAATAAGAGCATATGCCTAGATTGGAGGCTCGATCCCTGATCATGCAGAAGGCAGCCAATCAATGATCTTCAGGTCCTTGCTGATTGCTCATTGTTGCTTGTCACAGGAATCCCGCCTCTGCTGTAGCCACAGCCATCTTGTGATGACAAGACAGAATGAGGTTTAATTTGCATATTGCTTCTTTATTATATAGGATATACACACACACACACACATATATATATGATGGTTACAGCTTCTGTTTAATGAGTATCCATTATATGTCAAACAATGATAAAATACTTCCAAGAATGCATTTTAGTTCTCATAATAGTCTCACAAAGCAGGTATTATTCATTTTATTTTATAGACCAGAAAACTAGGGCTTAAAGTTTACATAGTTCACATGGAGTCACATAGCTAGAAAGATCTGATGCCAATGTAAATTATTGCTCTCACTGGACAATAAAATGAATTTTAAAAATCCTAGGAAAAAACTTAGTAGGATTATGAGAAAAATACATTTCAGTCATCTATATTTTAATAAAAATTGTTTTGGCAAGATAATAACATGACAGGGTAATAATAAGGACAAGCTAAATTATTCTACAATAACTAATAATCTCCAAACCTCAGTACTTAAAACTATAAGACTTCTCCTTACACTATGTACATATTTACTGTGGTCAACTTGAAGTTCTGTTCCATATTGTTCTCACTGAGGGATCCAAATTGAAGGCACTCATATGGATGGAAAAGGTAACGTTTGGAACATTGTCAGTGATCACAACAGAAGGATAGAGTGGTGTGTGAATTATCTGAAGCTTCCAACCAGAGGTGACACATCTATGTCTTATTCATATTTCATTGGCCAAAGCAAATCACTAAATTCAAGGGCTGGAAAGCAGAACTTTACATGAGACCAGGAGGAGGAATGGAAACATATGCTAGACATTACTAATGACTAACACACGTATTCCTTGCTTAATTGATAGATACCAGATGCCAACAGGATAAAATCCAAACACCTTTATTTGTCTTCAAAAACCCTCTATGCTGTGACCTCTGAGTATCTGCCATACCTCATCTCCCATCATCTCCCACAGGAACCGATAATTATATCCCCAAAGTATCAAGCTATGTCATGCCCTGGTATTTGTACATGATGTACACTTTGCTTGGAATTTTTATTCCACCTGTGTCTGCCTGGTGAATTCCTACTCTTCTTTCAGGGTTCAGCACAGGGTTTCTCTGACCTATAATTTTTTTGTTTCTTTAAATATATTTTTATTGATTTCAGAGAGAAAGGGAAAAGGAGAGAGATCGAAACATCAATGATGAGAGAGAATCATTAATTGGCTGTCTTCTGGGAACTGAGCCTGCAACCTAGGCATGTGCCCTTGGCCTGAATCAAACCTGGGACGCTTCAGTCCATAGGCCGATGCTTCATCCACTGAGCCAAGCTAGCTAGGGATGACTTATAAAGTTTTATCAGCCCACTTCATGCCTGATCCACATACAACATGACCCTGCTTCTCGTCTATCTTCAGCAAGCAGCATCATATTTGTTTATATATACGTCTCACCTATTAGACTGCAGATGTTCTGAGTGCAATATCTCTAGGTTATTGCTAGTACTCAGTATTTGGCTGAAGGAGCAAATTATCTGCATTTTAATAAGGGATATCAAGATTAGCAAAAAAGAATACAATATGAGTATTAAACTCATCAATAAAGGAGGGAATTTTTGAAAAAAAATGTAGGACCTCAAGGGACAGGCAGATGAGCATTAGCTTTTTATTCTTCACTAATAAAAGTGACATTTCTTCTGAATAGCTCTTCTTTAATCCACATGGTTATTTTAAATTGAAGTGAAAGATCACATATACTATATGTAAACCAGTTTGGGAGGCTTTTCAAAACTACCTTTATCTCTTAGAGACCTCTCCCTAGAAAACATGATGTGTCAAGTTTTCCTTATAATAATTTATTAAGAATCACTATTGTGATAAGTAATGCATTTCTCATTTAGTAGTGCTTACTTTCCATAGCAACCCTGGAGATAAGTATGTAATTTTTCCCACATTACAGGGAAAGGAAGAGGTTCAGAGAATTTTGTGACTGGTAAATGGCTGAAATGTGATTCAAATTTAAGTCTTTTAATGATTAAACCATGCTATCAATAATACCATTTATGCAATTAATGTAATAGTGAATACATTTATTATACTCAATCAATTATGGAAGTTGATATCCTAATAAATCACCATTCCCTGTGTTTTATTATAGTCTTCTCTTCACAAAGTTTTTATCCGAAGAACACTTAATAACATAAACTTCAGGCTTTCTCACTCCTGTAGATAATAGGTTGGGACTCATAAATTTTGTTGAAATTGTACTTCACAAAAAGCTGTTGTTTTTGCCAAAGTTTAGGGCCTACTTTGGGCCTGGTACTGTATGGTGGTTACACACTCAGAAATCATATTACCATTTCACCTACCCCAACTGACATGCCACAGGGTAGAACATGTCCTTGAATCCTTTGGTACTTTTGACAATTAAAGGAAAAAAGCAATGCCTTTGTTTTCTAGGAACTTCTACCAAGAATGTCCTAATAGCACAATGGAAATTCCAGAAATTTATTTTTTTTTCATTGTTAAATGCCCACATTTAGCCCAGGGCTAGGTTTTCACAGTTATTCTTTCTGGATGCAAATTGTATTCACTTGTGCCAACAGAATTTTTATCTGAAGGCTCATCTAATCATTGAATCTAGGTTAGTTCTCTGAAGTAACTATGAAATACAGAACGAGGAACTTCATTCAATCACCTAACATAAAATTATTTGTATTCTTTTATAGACATATTTTTATATAGAAGTATTTAAACTGTTTTTCAAAAATTCTACTTAGAATGGAGATTTTACTTATTTCAGCTTCCAGGGATATCCCAGGCTTAGAATTTGTGTTAAGGCCCCAAGCATATGCAATTATTATTTTCAACAAGAAAATCCCATGAGCAAATACATAACATGACTGTTCACTAAATTTTACCTTCCAGATAAATCAGAATAGCTAATGACTAAAGGAGTGCCCAAGTGGTTAGTTCTGCTGACCTTGCAACCACACAGGTCATGCTGTTTCAAAATTACTTCACACAAATCATTTTATTCCTCTGGTTTTTAAGAGAGTCATTTCAATCCAACCTAGCACTTAGTCAAAGTCTGGGCTTAGACAAATAACCCAACCTCAGACATTTTGCAAATCATTGCACAATGTTTACTCACAGACTACTTTTGTCTCCTTTATAGAGATTAATTGCCAATTTTGTGAATCATTCTCACTAATAATTTTTTTTATCTATTCAGACTTTCTGTTTTTGCCAAAGTTTAGGGCCTACTTTGGACCCTGTACTTTATAGGTGATTACACACCCAAAAATTAGATTAGAATTTATTTTGTAGAATTTTCATTGACTTTCTCTCAACTTATTATTTTTTTTAGAAATCTTTACCCAATCAATGTCAGCATGAGAAACTTATTTTTTCTCAATAATGTAAAGTAGGTATGATAACATAAAGGAATATTTTAATAATAAATTACCAATAAACATTACGTTTCTTCAATCCCTATATATGGATGTTACAACAGGATACAAAAAGAAAGAAAGAAAGAAAGAAAGAAAGAAAGAAAGAAAGAAAGAAAGAAAGAAAGAAAGAAAGAAAGAAAGAAAGAAAATACATTTGCAGAAATATAGTTTCATATCCTTTAGTAGATCCATGTCAAAAATCATTCAATTCATTAAGTGGGATTTTTTTAAAATGTGCACATACATACAAATATAAACATTAAGGTTATGGAATAGGTCTGTAATAAATTATGTATTTCAGTATAGTGTGGTTGTTAAAGAGAAAATTTTGGAGTTGTGCAAACCTTGGTTCAGATCCTGGCTCTGGAACTCTTTAATGATATACCCTTGAGGAGATTTCTGAACCAATGATCCATATGTTATTGACCTATAAAATGAGATATCAGTATCTAAAATCTCAAGGTTGCAAAAAAGATTAACACAATTAATCTTGAACTGATTTGAGTTGAATTGATTTAAATAAAACAGCGGTTGAGAACCGCTGCTGTAAAGCCTAAGACCATGGGAAAACACAGATATTTACATTATGATTCATTAACAGTAGCAAATTACAGTTATGAAGTAACAACAAAAATAATTTTATGATTGGGGGTCACCACAACATGAGGAACTGTATTAAAGGGTCGTGGCATTAGAAAGGTTGAGAACCACTACTTTAGAAGATAATACATACATTTAGAAATTTGATCAGGCATCTAATGTAGTCATGAGTTTAATTTCGGAAGAAAAGATGAATCCTTTATAAGTAGTCTTACCATTTGACAAAACAGAAATTGACTGTTAATTTATAAATATTTTTGACTACTGAATCTAAACTATCCAATGAAGCAAATACTTTCCATAGTTTCTACATTTCTAAAATCAGCACTAAGGAAGAAAGTTGTCCGTGACACTGTTTTATTAGTTCTTGGCTACGGATACTGTGACTGTTTTTGCAGGTGGAAGACCTTCTTGGAAAAGGAATAAGAAATAATCAAACTTCCTTCACTGAAATGTGACCAGAACAATAAGCAATGTTATTGGGTGACCTTCATGGTTAGTAATCTCAGCTGAAGGCACTTAAACTGTAGACTAGAACAATAATCCTGAGTACACTAGTTTTCTCTTATCTCAGAATGACTTTTTTAAAGCCATTAAAGAAGCAGAAACAAATTGCCTGCTTGGCTTAACATCTTAGTAAACTCCCAAACAATCTAAAGCAAGCCTCTCAAAATTCAGAACTAGGAAGATATTAACAGAATATATGCCAGAGATTATATAATTTAAGACACCTGTGACTCAAACAAATGACAGGAGAGAAAACTTAATCAAGAAAATTATTACATTTATTTAATGTATCTCAAAAGTACGGTGGAAAAAATATATCTAATATTTGTTCCTGTATAAAGTATAGAGAATGGTGATGAAATAAGAATTTACTTTGGAAAAGATCTGTGTTCAAATGTAAAATCTACCACTAAAGAACTATGCCACCTTGGGCAAATTACTTAACCTCTTTGAGTCTTGGTTTCCTTATAAATATAATGATGATTTTGATACATTGCAGATTTTTATAAGAATCAATTGAAAAAAAATGTATTTAGAGAAAATAGCCAAGAACCTGATATATAGCATTAAACAAATGTCAATTTCCCAGTTCTTAAAATATCTACATTCTCAGCATAAATTGACAGATTTATGACATTACATGAGATGCATCAATAAAGTACTTTTGACCAGGGCAATAAAACTATATGATTCAACCTTTATCTATTATGTAAAGGCATTAATTTATGGAGCTGCACTTTGACATTCAATCTTTAAATGTTTAGATATATTAAGAGCCAGTTGGTAATTGGACATGGACCTTGGTGAGAGTATTTCCACTATGGAAATTGAGAAATACTGCAAATAAGAGTTTTTGTTTGTCAGAGATCTTGTTTACTAGTGCATGACTGGCTAAAATAAAGGATGAAATTTGAGAAAAAAGAGAGATTGGTGGAATCAAGTGAATTCTCCTTAATAAAGTTAATACTTTTGAAAATTTTAAGAATGTTTTTAATTAAAAAACTGACATTTTTATTTAATTTTGGTTTAAGGTCTTACCTCTATACAAGTACTCTGTAGACCTATTACTAATATCACACTGCTTCTTTGCTTTTATTTTTCTTCTGAATCAAATGTCATTCAACTTACCATGTTTCCCATGTTGATCTTTGTAAGAATAATATTTCTTTGTATTTTGGTTCATTCTTTCATTCATTCAACAAATAAATATTCAGTGCTAATCTTATGCCAGACTGAGATGTACAAGGTGCCTACAGTGTAATGCTTAATGTAATTAACATGGGAGTTTTTATATTCTTAGAGCATTCGTCATATCAACAGTCCCATGAGGTTATCACCATTACAGAAAGGTAAATTGAGCTTCAGAGAGGTTTAAAATTTGACACAATTCAAGAGTTTGCTGCAGGCAGTTAGGTTTAGAACCAAGCCCAATGCTCTTAATGTCCATGCTGTACAGTCCTTTTTAATGAAGATGAGTTTTAAAAAGATACTTAGCAAATGAATGCAATAAAGTGGGTGGTTTTTATGATAATTTTTGAAAGTTAAATTTCCATAGACCTGGTTTGTCCTGCTCCTAACTTGTATCTTGGTATCTTGGTATTTAGTCCACAAATGCAAGCAGTATTAAACTTGCTGGTGTGCTCTGTTCTCTTTCTCTCTCTCTCTCTCTCTCTCTCTCTCTCTCTCTCTCTCTCTCTCACACACACACACACACACACACACACACACACACATTTTGCAGCTTGGTCAAAAATGCTATGAAATGATTTGGTAGAGGGTCAAGTTTCTAAACCATTCTATAAAGTAAGTAACCAGCAAAAATCTCCTACCATGTACTCTATATGTAAGGGCCTTAGGGATTTTCTGTCTAAGTATTTCATATCAACTGGATTTTATTCAATATATGTCTAATTGCTAGAATATATAATAAACAAAATGAGGATCACCATGGGATGGAGGGGAAGGAAGCAGGAACGGGTAAAGGAAGAAGTCCAACTGCTGTGTAGTCAACAAAGGCTGCAGTCAATTCCGTGGAAAATCCCAGAGCTGGGATGGTGAGAGGCCTGATCTTTAGTGAATTGATTAGTTAGAGGGTGTTCCTGGCTTGCAAAGGGAGCATGCATGCCCTTAGGAGATGTAGGGAGGCAAATCCTGAGAAGGCTGTGCTGGCTGCTTGACCAGCAACTGGGGTGGTAAGTCCTTTACTCCTGAATGGATCTTTGGTTGGAGAATCACAGCCTCACTACAGGGATGGATACAGAATTTGAAAAAGGAGAGTTAGAAACTAAAGATGACTTTTTTCCATCACTAACTCTAGAGTTTAGGGTGATATGATGAGTGACAGACTGACAACACTGAGAATTTAGACAATTATTCCCAAAGTAGAGCAGGATGACAGAATAATGTATAGCAGCCCTTTCATCTATATTGTGTCTATAATCTGACCTGATTATATTGAATAGCCTTCAGTATACAGTTCCTCTTTATAGCATCATTTTTTATAAACTTCAAATTGTTTCCTAATTCTGATCTTTCTGTCTGCCAGTCTAGCTTCCATTTCTGTCCTTGACACAAAGATCAGATTTGACATTCAGCCCATTTTCCAAGCAACAAATATCAGTTCCCCTTCCACTATTAAAACAGCATCAGGGAAAAAAGTAGACATTTCTAAAACTGCTAAGATATAGATTAAGATGTTACAAATATAG
>PVJN01058605.1:0-12108 GCA_004026805.1 Lasiurus borealis | reverse complement strand
CCTCGTGGGGCTCCGCCGTGTCCAGGAACTGGGGGTCGCCTTCCCGCCTCAGCAGGAAGGTCACCCCTCGAAGTGGGGCTCGGCACAGCAGGGTGGTGGTCAGGCCGGGCGTGACCCAGGACACGGGCTTGCTGGAGAGCTGGGGGGCGGGCAGGGTCCCTGCGGGCAGGCAGTGCGGGGAGGGTGGTTGGCTTGGCGGGACCCTGGCTGCAGGAGGGCCCCCCTGGACCTGCAGGGACCCCCCCATGAGCATCCCAGGAAGGCTGGCCCGTGTTGCTCAGTGGTTGAGCGTCCACCTAGGAACCAGGAGGTCAGGGTTCCATTCCCCGTCCAGAGCACCGGCCGGGTTGCAGGCTCCATTTTCAGTGGGGGGCGTACAGGAGGCAGCCGATCGGCAGCCGATCCATGATTCTCATCACTGATCTCTCTCTCTCTCTCTCTCAAGTCAATGAGAGTATCATGCTCAGCGGAATAAACCAAAGACAAGTACCACCTGATCTCACTCCTGCCTGGAATCTAATGAATCAAATAAACAGATGAACAAAAACAGGCCCAGAGACAAAGAGGCATGAACAGACTGCTGAACCTCAGAGGGAAGGCCTGCGTCTGTGGGTGTGTAAAGGGGGTGGGGAGAGATCAAGCAATAAACTTGTATGCAAGTATGGGGTGCTGAGGCCTGGCGAGGGTTGGGGTGGCGGGGACAGAAGCAGGCTGGAAGAGATTAATGGGGGGGAGAAAGAGAGGTCTGTGTAAAACTTTCAAAAATAAAAACTAAAAAAATAATAATAATGCTTTAAGAATATAAAAGAAAGAAAAAAGAAAAGGTGAGGGAGGCAGAGAGACGGACCGGCACATAAAGCAGGAGGGAAGGAGTGTGCCAGGACCTACTGTGTGCCAGGCCTACTGTGTGCCGGGCCTGCCCTAAGCCCTTTCTGGGAACGCCGTCATGTGTTCCTCACACCCTTCTGGGGTCAGTACAAAAATCACCCTCATTTTAGTGTGTGTGTGTATGTGTGTTATTAATCCTCACCCAGGATATTTTCCCCTTAATGTTCAGGGAGAGTGGAAGAGAGAGTGGGAGGTAGAGGGAAAGACAGAGAAACGTGGATGTGAGAGAGACACCTCGATGGGTTGCCTCCTGCATGAGCCCAGTCCAGGGAGGCCCCAGCCTGCGAGGAGCCTGCAAACGAGGTACGTGCCCTTGACCGGAACTGAACCCGGGGACCCTTCGGTCCACAGGCCAACGCTCTATCCACTGAGCCACACCAGCTGGGGCTCATCCTCTTTTTACAGACAGGGAAACTGAGGCTCAGCAATGCCAGGGTCTTGCCCAAAGTCCCCCAGTCGCTGAGGGGGAGAGGGGGCCCCCCAACAAGGAGAGTGAGGAGGGAGGGGGGCCCCACTCACCTGGCCTTGTCACCTCCAGCATGTTGCTCAGGCCGGCCCATATGTTCTGGCCCAGGGCATAGCGGCAGCGGTACAGGCCCTGCGTGGCCCCCGTCACCGCCCCCAGGGGGAATCGATGCTCCGTGGCCTCGTCCCTGAAGTGCGCCAGCTCCTGGAGCACCCCGTCCTTGAACAGCTGGAAGTTCTTGGTGACCAGGGGGGCCCGGCAGACCAGGGTCAGGTTGGCCCAGGGGTCCTGCAGCTTGCCGGCCTCGGCCCACAGCTCTGGCCGGGTCTCAAAAACTGGGGGTGGGGGGAGCCGAAGGTCAGAGCCAGGCAGGAGGCCACCCTCTGTGTGCGCCCACCTCCCCCAGTCCCTGTGCACCCAGGGCTCCCCACCCCCCTCACCTTCCCAGCCCACGCCCCGACTCACATTTGGCGGCTTCAGCCGCTGGGCCCAGGGAGAGACCTGTGGGGACAGGCCCGTGAGGCCCCCATTCCTGCCCCTTCCCTCCTCCCCCCTCCCCAGGGGACCCAGGCCCAGGGCGCCTCACCCCAGAGCAGCAGGAAGGCGGCCAGCGTGGACATGGTGTGAGCCTCACTGCGGTGGGTGAGGGCGGGCATAGGCCTGAGGGAGGCAGGGGGTGCGGGTGGAGTGGATCACTAACCTCCTCCTGCTATTTGTCCTTCCCAAAGGCCAGGGGTGTGGATGTGAGAGGGGGGGTGTGTGCAGAGGGGGAGGTGACCCTGAGGCTCCCGGAACCTCAGCAAGAATAAATACCCATAAAAAAGAACTAAACTAAGAATAAAACATAGCCAAATCCGGTTTGGCTCTGTGGATAGAGCGGCAGGTGACCTGCGGACTGAAGGGTCCCAGGTTCTATTCTGGTCAAGGGCACAGGCCTGGGTTGGGGGCTCCATCCCCAGTAAGGGGGCGTGAAGGAGGCAGCTTATCCACGATTCTCTCTCATCATTCATGTTTCTCTCTCTCTCTCTCTCTCTCCCTCCCTCTGTGAAATCAATAAAAATATGTAGGTATATTTAAAAAATAGTGCCCTGACCGGTTTGGCTCAGTGGATAGAGCATTGGCCTGTGGACTGAAGGGTCTTGGGTTCAGTTCCGGTCAAAGGCACGTACCTTGGTTGCAGGCACATCCCCAGTGGGAGGTGTGCAGGAGGCAGCTGATCGATGTTTCTCTCTCATCAATGGTTTTAACTCTAACCCTCTCTCTTCCTCTCTGTTAAAAATCAATAAAATACGTTTTAAAAAATAGAATAATAGCCAAGACCAGTGTGTCTCAGTGGATAGAGCGTCAACCTGTGGACTAAAGGGTCCCAGGTTCGGTTCGGGTCAAGGGTATGTACCTCGGTTGTGGGCACATCCCCAGTGGGGGGCGTGCAGGAGGCGGCTGATGGATGCTCCTCTCTCATCGATGTTTCTAACTCTCTATCCCTTCCCTTCCTCTCTGTAAAAAAATCAATAAAATATGTTTTAAAAAATAGAATAATAATAATTAAAAGAGAAAAAGAAAGCCAGGCCTTCAGTATTGCTGGGCAAGAATAAGACGTGAACCTGGCCCAGAGGCCCTGCACACCAGTGTTCACATCAGAAGCTAACTCTGAGTTCTACCCACCCCCGTTACTCTTGTTTTAAAAAAATATATATATATTTTACTAATTTTTTTACAGAGAGGAAGGGAGAGGGACAGAGAATCAGAAACATTGACGAGAGAGAAACGTCCATCAGCTGCCTCCTGCACACCTCCCACTGGGAATGTGCCCGCAGCCAAGGTGCATGTCCTTGACCCGAATCGAACCCAGGACCCTTCAGTCAGCAGGCCGACGCTCTATCCACTGAGCCACACCACTCAGGGCCTCGAACACTCTTTGTGGGAACCCTGGGCAGCATGTTGGGGTGCTGCCAGCACTGAATTCCAGACGGGCAGCTGTGACTCAGCAAGGGCGAGACTCAGCAGGACAGGGCACCGGCCCTTGAACCCCCACCCATGTGGCCAGGCAGCCCTGTCCCCTACACCCAGGTCGCCCGTGGCTCCCTGCCACCATCCGCAGGAGAGTCCTGGGACACCTCCAGGCTGGGATCCAGGGAAAAGGGACCACGGAAATGGGGGACCTTCGCACCCCCTTCCTCATGGTATACATCTGGAACCCCAGAGTGAGCCATGGCCCACTGAGAGGAGGGAGGGCAGGTGCCCCTCGTTCTCAGAGGCACCCCTGGGAGGCACCAGGGCTTGGGGTGACAGAACATCCGGGAACTCCCCAGCTGGAACCCAGATCCCGCCTTCAGGAGGCCGGCTCTCTGTGCTCAGGGCATGAGGGACGCTGGGGCCTGGACACCTGCCCCGACCCTGCTCCACCCAGGACTTCCAGGGAATCCGGGGTCATGGCTTCTGGCCTTGTGTCCCGGTTTGCACAGCAGCTGGCCCCGGGCCAGCACCTAGCGTGACCTGGAGGATCCCTAGAGATCAGAGGCCACGGGCCCTTCAGGGCAGCCGACGGCCAATCACCATGAGCTCCGTGGACAGGTGCCCTGGGCATGGAGTCACCAGGTTCTCCTGAAGGAGGCCGTAGGAATCGAAGGCGCCCGCACCCCCAGAAGGGGCGCTCACATCGTAACCCCCAGAACCCGTGGAGGGGACCTTCTCCGGGAAAAGAGCATTTGCAGATGGAGGTGAGGGTCTTGAGACGGGCTCATGGGGAATCTCCTGGGTGGGGCCCCTGGCTACGGACATATCCTGAGCCGTGCAGATTGGGGGTGCGGCTTTCGGAACCTCAGCAATCATAATAAGGACGCATAGAAAAGAACTAAGTTAAGAATAAAAAAATAGCCCTAAGTGTTTTGGCTCAGTGGATAATAGTGTCTGCCTGTGGACTGAAAGGTCCCGGGTTCCATTCTGGTCAAGGGCATGGACCTTGATTGTGGGGACATCCCCAGTTGGGAGTGTGCAGGAGGCGACTGATTGATGTCTCTTGTCGATGTTTCTGACTCTCTATCCCTCTCCCTTCCTATGTAAAAAATCAATAAAAAAATTTTTTTTAAAGAACTAAATTAAGAATAAAAAGTTTGGCTCAGTGGAGAGAGCGTCGGCCTGCGGACTCAAGGGTCCCAGGTTCCATTCCAGTCAAGGGGAGGTACCTTGGTTTCGGGCACATCCCCAGCAGGGAGTGTGCAGAAGGGATCTGGTCGATGTTTCTAACTTTATTCTTTTCTCTTCCTCTCTGTAAAAAAAAAAAAATCCATTAAAAAAATCAATAAAATGTACTTAAATAAACAAATTAAATAAAGAAGGCATATTCTGCCGAGACCAGTTTGGCTCAATGCATGGAGCGTTGTTGGCTTTCGGACTGAAAGGTCCGGGTTTGATTCCGGTCGGGGGCATGTACCTTGCTTGCGGGCACATCTCCACTGTGGGACGTGCAGGAGGCAGCTGATTGATGTCTCTCTCGCATCGATGTTTCTGACTTCCTATCTCTCTTCCTTCCTCTCTGTAAACAATCAATAAAATATATTTTTTAAAAAAGAGAAGAAGGCATATTCTAACCTGGCTATGAGTTGCACCAGGCCCTGGGAGCTCTCCATCTTCCCCATCAGAGAGCTGCCTGCGACCAGGGAAAGATGACCAGCCTTGTTGCAGAAAACAGAATTGCAAGCCCTTGGAAGGCCCCAGCCCTTTGCAAATTCCCAGACCTGTCAACTGCCCCTTTGGCACACCCTTGAGCTACTTCCCCATGGGATTCTTGTCCTTCTACCCTATAGAAGCAGCAGCTGGTTTATGGGCAGAGGGGGAGAGGCAGAGCAGATGGTCATGGGGATGACCTGGGGCTTGCCTACTGCCAGCAGGATTGGAATCGTTACAGAAAACCAGAGAAGAACCTAGCAACACTTAGAGAGATAGTGTTACATTCATTACGCGCGGGCCCAGAGGAAAATGTCTCTCAAATTCTGAGCAGCCCCAACATGGAGGAACTTCCCCCATTTCTATGTTTTTACCTTTTTTGTCTCCCAAATATGGGGTGTTTCCCACCCCCTTTGCAAGTTCTTAAAGAGCCCCTTATGTGCTGAGGCCTTGAGACCTCAACCAAAGGCCTGGCCTGGTGCCAGCACTGATAACTTCGTCTGATGAAGTTTAATGGCCTCTCTGAAATGGGAGTAGTTTTATTTTCCTAATTATTTAAGCAAGCAAGCATTTACAGAAGCCAAATAGCAGAGTTAAAATTTCAAACAGCAGCCAAAACAGGTTTGATCAGTTGATAGATCATCCGGCTGAGGAATGAAGGGTCCCAGGTTCGATTCTGATAGAGGGCACGTGCTTTGGTTGCGGGCACATCCCCAGTGGGGGGTATGCAGAAGGCAGCTGATCAATGTCTCTCAACGATGTTTCTAACTCTCTATCCCTCTCCCTTCCACTCTGTAGAAAATCAATAAAATATATTTTAAAAACCTCATTTTTCAAACAGCAGTTTTTATGTAAGATGGATGCTTCAGAATAAAAGCTCAGCTCATAGGACTTAACCTCGTGTTTGCTGAATTGGCTCAAGTGGTGACAGGCAGTCCGAACCTCTTGGATGCGATTACACATCCGCATGGGCAAACACAGGCCACCTGCTGGGGAGATGGGGACGCGGAGCAAACGGGGCTCACAGGGAGAGAAGCTGAATCCAGCAGAAACGAACGAGGACAGCCCTAACCTGTGTGGCTCAGTGGATAGAGCGTGGGCCTGCGGACTGAAGGGTCCCAGGTTCGATTCCGATCAAGGGCATGGACCTGGTGGCGGGCACATCCCCAGTGGGGCGTGTGCAAGAGGCAGCTGATCGATATCTCTCTCACTTCGATGTTTCTAACTCTATCCTTCTCCTTTCCTCTCTGCAAAAAATCAATAAAATCTATTTAAAAAGAAAAGAAATGCAGGACAAAATTGAAGTGATGCGAACTTCAAACACCGGGCGGCGCCAGATGGTAAGGGAGGGAGGCAGGGACATGAGGAGGTGAGGTCGGAAGCGGGACTGCAGAAGGAAGAGAGGTCGCCGAGCCTGGGAGAAGGGATTGCCAACTGCACAGGCAGGAGGCAGCACCCCGACAGCAGGGAAGCCATTGTCCGCCACGGAGGAGACGAGCTGGATTCTAAGACCCGAAACCATACTCAGGATGGGGGACGCCGAAGCACACAGACCCGCACGGAACTAAAGGCTCGAAGTGCGGTGGCAGCCCGGACCCCGAGCCTGAGGACCGGAAGTGCATCGGTCAGGCTTTAGAGCCGGACGGAGCACGGGGATGGGGAGGAAACGGGGGTGGTGCCTGCATGGACTGTCGCCTCGCAGGCTGGGGTAGCAGGGGCGCTCAGGATGTTCATTATACGCTGGGTAGAGGCCCGCACGGGTCCTTTGGTCCCCGCCCCGCACGCAGCGAGGAGACTTCCTTGCTTCTCCTGCCGAAAACCGCGCCACTGAGTATGCCACCACAAGGGGTCCCTCGCGGGGACTGCTGGGAAACGTAGTCCCGCTGTGTCGTCCCTGTTGTCCTGGCAACCGCGGCGAAGACCAAAGAGTGGGGCGCTAATCTGCCTCGTCGCCAAGGAGATAGCGTCCTAGACAACAGGGAAGCCCGCCCTCCAAGTCCAATCAAGCCATTGATTGGCCATTAGTATGATTGATAGTCCTTGCCCCCAATCAGACTTATGCTAGGTTTGGACCCAGAAACTATCCGCAGTTCTCTACCTCTCTGGGGTGGAGAACGCCTGAAGGGCTCCAAAATGTCCCAGGGAGCCGGGAGGAGGGTGCCACTTGGGGGAGGGCCCTCGGGACTCCGGGGACCCTGGGCGAATCCGGGTCACGACGTCGGTGCCCGGCTTCAGTTTCCCAATGAGCTCAGCAACCTGGAGGCCCCAGGAGGCCAAGCAGATGCCGCGCCACGTACCCGGGGACCCCCAGCCCCCGGGTGACAGGGGACACGGGTGCAGGTGGGCGCGGAGGCCCCCCTGGAGGAGGCGATCGGGCTGGGATTGCAGGACCTGCCGGGGATCAGACATGGAGCGTCAATTCGGGGTGGGGGTTGGGGTGTGAAGGATCCCTCTCGAGCAGGGAAGGGGGCTGCTCCGGGCTTGAGGCCCAAACACGACTCCCTCCCCCAGTCTGTTCTTTTACCTTTTTATATTTCAGAGAGGAAATGAGAGAGAGAGAAACCTCCATGATGAGAGACAATTATTGATCAACTGCCTCCTGCATGTCCCCCACCAGGGATCCAGCCCACAAACTGGACATGTGCCCTGACCGGGGTTGGAACCCCGGGACCATTCATTCGCAGGTGGCAGCTCTATCCACTGAGCCAAACCAGCTTGGGCTTAATTAATTAATTAACTTATTTATTTATTTTATGCGTAACTGCTGTTTGGCTTCTGTGCTGATGTGTATGCTAAAACAAGAGAAAGTCATTTTGATTTTCTGAACTTAGGTCTGCTCTCCCAATCAATACTCCATGGATGATGGGTTGACTATCCCATTGATTGTGATCTCCCTGGTCACCAAAGCATATTCTTCTGGGAACCAGGACCGCTCAGTGACCCTAAATTGCATCAGTAGCCACAGATAAGGAGTTCCGGTGGACTCAGTGGTCCCAGAATTTGGACAGCACACTTACCCTCAATTGCCCCCGTGGTCCCAGATACTGTGTTTCTGTTGATTCAGTGATTCGTAGACACTTCAGATAACTAACGTGATCGATTTTGCTTCTGTTAATGCTTGTCACGAAACAGGTTCCTCACTCCAGACCCAGAGATGTACTCGATGCCTTTGTGAGATTTGAAGTGCTGAATTGCTCCCTCCTATGCCCCGGCTTTTAATAAATGACTCTATAATTCTACTTCTTGTGGCGTCCTTTGTAAGATGGGGGTACCTTACAACATTTATTCTTGCTGAGGTTCTGGGAGCCACAGGGTCACCTCCCCCTCTGCACACACACACCCTCACCCCCCCCTGGCCTTTGGGAAGAACAAACAGCAGGAGGTCAGTGACCCGCTCCACCCACTGCTCCCTCCCTCTCTAAAGCCTATGCCCGCCCTCACCCACCCCAGTGAGGCTCACACCATGTCCACGCTGGCCGCCTTCCTGCTGCTCTGGGGTGAGGCGCCCTGGGCCTGGGTCCCCTGGGGAGGGGGGAAGAGGGAAGGGGCAGGAATGGGGGCCTCACAGGCCTGTCCCCACAGGTCTCTCCCTGGGCCCAGCGGCCGAAGCCGCCACATGTGAGTCGGGGCGTGGGCTGGGAAGGTGTGTGTGTGTGGGAGCCCTGGGTGCACAGGGACTTGGGGGGGTGGGCGCACACAGAGGGTGGCCCTGTCCGCCTGCCTGGCTCTAACCTTCGCTCCCCACAGTTTTTGAGACCCGGCCGGACCTATGGGTAGAGGCCGGCAAGCTGCAGGACCCCTGGGCCGACCTGACCCTGGTCTGCCGGGCCCCCCTGGTCACCACGGACTTCCAGCTGTTCAAGGACGGGGTGCTCCAGGAGCTGGCACAACTCGAGGAGGGGGCCTCTGAGCAGCGCTTCCCCCTGGGGGCGGTGACGGGGGCCACTCGGGGCCTGTACCGCTGCCGCTATGCCCTGGGCGAGGACAGATGGACCTCCCTGAGCAACCTGCTGGAGGTGACTGGGCCAGGTGAGTGGGGCCCCCCTCCCTCCTCACTCTCCTTGTTGGGGGGGCCCCTCTCCCCCTCAGCGGCTGGGGGACTTTGGGCAAGACCCTGGCATTGCTGAGCCTCGGTTTCCCTGTCTGTAAAAAGAAGATGAGCCCCAGCTGGTGTGCTCAGTGGATAGAGCGTTGGCCTGTGGACCGAAGGGTCCCGGGTTCAGTTCCGGTCAAGGGCATGTACCTCGTTTGCAGGCTCCTCGCAGGCTGGGGCCCTCCCTGGAGGGGGCTCATGCAGGAGGCAACCCATCGAGGTGTCTCTCTCACATCCACGTTTCTCTGTCTTTCCCTCTACCTCCCACTCTCTCTTCCACTCTCCCTGAACATTAAGGGAAAAATATCCTGGGTGAGGATTAATAACACACATACACACACACAAATGAGGGTGATTTTCATACTGACCCCAGAAGGGTGTGAGGAACACATGACGGCGTTCCCAGAAAGGGCTTAGGGCAGGCCCGGCACACAGTAGGCCTGGCACACAGTAGGTCCTGGCACACTCCTTCCCTCCTGCTTTATGTGCCCATCCGTCTCTCTGCCTCCCTCACCTTTTCTTTTTTCTTTCTTTTATATTCATAAAGCATTATTATTATTTTTTTAGTTTTTATTTTTGAAAGTTTTACACAGATCCCTCTTCTGCCCCCCATTAATCTCTTCCAGCCTGCTTCTGTCCCCACCACCCCAACCCTCGCCAGGCCTCAGCACCCCATACTTGCATACAAGTTTATTGCTTGATCTCTCCCCACCCCCTTTACACACCCACAGACGCAGGCCTTCCCTCTGAGGTTCAGCAGTCTGTTCATGCCTCTTTGTCTCTGGGCCTGTTTTTGTTCATCCGTTTATTTGATTCATTAGATTCCAGGCAGGAGTGAGATCAGGTGGTACTTGTCTTTGGTTTATTCCGCTGAGCATGATACTCTCATTGACTTGAGAGAGAGAGAGATCAGTGATGAGAATCATGGATCGGCTGCCTCCAGTACGCCCCCCACTGAAAATGGAGCCTGCAACCCGGCCGGTGCTCTGGACGGGGAATGGAACCCTGACCTCCTGGTTCTTAGGTGGACGCTCAACCACTGAGCAACACGAGCCAGTCTTCCTGGGATGCTCATGGGGGGGTCCCTGCAGGTCCAGGGGGCCCCTCCTGCCGCCAGGGTCCCGCCAAGCCAACCACCCTCCCCGCACTGCCTGCCCGCAGGGACCCTGCCCGCCCCCCAGCTCTCCAGCCAGCCTGTGTCCTGGGTCACGCCCGGCCTGACCACCACCCTGCTGTGCCGAGCCCCACTTCGAGGGGTGACCTTCCTGCTGAGGCGGGAAGGCGACCCCCAGTTCCTGGAGGTGGCAGAGCCTCCCCAGGCCACTGAGGCCGCCTTCCGGGTGCACCGGGCGGGCAACTACAGCTGCAGCTACCGCACCCACGAGGCGGGTACCCCTTCGGAGCCCAGTGCCACCCTGACCCTGGAGGAGATGGGTGAGCCTGGGGCCCGCAGGAGGGCTTCCCGGGGAGGGGTGTGCGGGGAGGCCAGAGCGACCCCAGCCCCTGCACGCCCCGCCCCCCGCCCGGCCTGGGCCTGGGAGGCAGGTACCCACGCTGGGCCACGCGGGGCGGTGGGGAGGCCGGGCTGCGGCGGGGCGGGCGAGGGCTGGAGGCGGGGCTTCCTCGGGGCACAGCGTGGGGGGGACCCCGCGCCGCAGCTGCCCCCCTGTCTTGCAGCCAGGCCGCCGCCGCCAGAGCTGAGCGTGAAGGGAGAGTCGGTCGCCGTCCTGGCCCCGGGTGCAAAGGTCTCGCTGGACTGCGTGGCGCCCCTGGAGCGCGTGGAGCTGCAGCTGTGGCGCGGGGAGCGGGAGCTGGAGGTGCCCCGGTGGAGCAGCACCCCGGGCCGCGTCACCTTCCAGCTGGAGGCGGTGCAGCCGGAGGACGGCGGCCTCTACACCTGCCGCTACCGGGTGCGCGAGGAGGGCACCGCCTGGTCCCTGGACAGCGCGCAGGTGGAGCTGCTGCTGAGCGATGGTGAGCGGGCGGCCCGGGGGTGGGGACGGGGGACCCCCGCAGGCTGGACGGACCAACAGGCCCCCCCGCCCCCGGCTGTTCTGCCTTTTTAACTTTTTTTTTTTTTTTTTAAATCCAGAGAAGAAGGGGGAGAGAGAGAGAGAGAGAGAGAGAGAGAGAGAGAGGTAGACATCCATGATGAGAGGGAATCAGGGACCCGCTGCCTCCTGCGCGCCAAACTCCGCACGTGGCCTGACGGGAATCAAATGGGGACCCTTCAGTCCGCAGGCCCAGGTTCTATCCCCTGAACCACACCGGCCAGGACTGGATTTTTTTATTTTTTTTTATTTTTAATATATTTGTATTGATTTCTTACAGAGAGGAAGGGAGAAGGATAGAGAGCTAAAAACATGGATGAGAGAGAGACATCGATCAGCCGCCTCCTGCACGCTCCCCACTGGGGATGCGCCCGCAACCAAGGTCCATGCCCCTGACCGGAACGGAACCCGGGACTTTTCAGTCCGCAGGCCGATGCTCTGTCCACTGAGCCAAACCGGTTTTGGCTGTTTTTTTGTTTGTTTGTTTATTTGCTTTTTAAATCTATTGTCATTGATTCCAGAGAGGAAGGGAGCGGGGGAGAGAGATCAATGATGAGAGAGCATCAGGGACCCCCTGCCTTCTGTGTGTCCCGCCCCCTTCCTGGGTGTGGAGCCCCGGAACTGACCTGTGACCTCCTGGCTCAGAGGTCGGGGCTTGGCCTCGGGTCGCAGACACACCGATGCCCGAGGGCGGGGCGGGCAGGGCCCCAGGAGGGCGGTCGGGGGGGCGGGCGGCCGGAGGGGCGGCGGACGGGTGCGCCGGGGGCTGCTGGGCGGCCCGGGCCCTGTGCGGCCGCCGCCCCGGCGCCTGGGTCAGCGGGTCCCGGTCCCCGTTTCCCCGCAGACACGCTGCCGGCGCCCCAGCTCTCGGCGGAGCCCCGGTCGCTGCCGCCGCGGCCGGGCGCGCGGGTGGAGCTGCGGTGCCGCGCGCCCCGGAGCGGGCG